>JANJYQ010228462.1:353-11739 GCA_024605255.1 Rastrelliger kanagurta | reverse complement strand
CACACACACACACACACACACACACACACACACACACACACACACACAAAAACAAAAACAAAACAGCTGTGCGGGTGGGCCTTATCATTAGTCCTGCTTGTTTTTCTTTTGATTGAGGGAAGTTGCATTGCGGTGGAACTCTCAATGCATGTTTGAGAGTGAGTGTGTGTGCCATGTGGATCCGTTCTCAGTGTCCACTCAGCACTGAGACTAATTTGCATTCCTTTGTGCATGAATAAAGGACACCTATTCTGAGGACAGAGTTTACCAGCTGCTATCCAGAACTAGTCCTTATTAGAGCCCTGCTGTTCCTCTGAGAACGCCAGCACATGTTCAACACGTGCTGTCGCTCACACACGGGCACACAGCCTACACACACATACGCACATACACACGTACACACACACACTCACTCGCTCAAGGACACGTGCACCCCCCCCTACAGCCATAATCTATTCATATACAAATGAAAACACACTAACACAGATGCACAAAAAGAAAGAGACACACACTTTACACAGAGACACTTGCAGAGGGTCCAAGCAGTGATTACCAACACCAGTGCTATTTTTTTTGCAAGTATCAATGGAAGGGCAAAGGTGACCATCTCACACACGTCAATGTTTTCTCTGACCAGTTCCATGTTTACACATTTAGTTTTTAGGGTTTGCACACACTCAGATTAACACAGAGATTAAAAAAAAATAATGGTTACAAGTCAGTCACATTGCATTTCTCTGAATTCAAGTTAACTCGCTGCTCAGTCAGAATATTGTGTATGACACCGAGTGGAGACAGTAAACAGCATTACATACTATGTGACTGTAGCTGTTGACAATTAAAAAACTATTATATTGGCCAACAATTTTCACAATCCTCATAGAAAGTTTCACAATCTAATATGAAACATGGAGATGGTAAAAAAAAAAAGTAAAGACCATACAATTCAAACTACAGTGAATCCATGGTCATTTTGACACAGTGTGATGAGCCACAAAAAAAATCTATTTCAATACTTTAACATTATCTTCTCAATTAAAAATTCAAATACAGTCACATTTGAGTATGATTTAAAGTAACACCTTGAAATAAAACCGACTGTGCATGCATAAGAAAGATGTTTAAACTCAGGATTCAGAGAATAGACATTTAGAGAAGTGTTTACCATTATGCATGCAAATGATTTGTATTTATAATAAAAAGTGTGCCGCACTGTGGCAAAAAAACTCATCTTAAAATATGCTCATAAAAAGAAGCAAAACTGTATTTTTGAATGTGTTGAGTATACGCTACAATGAAATAGAGTTATCTTTAACAAAAATCAAATTATAAAACGTGTAACTTTTTTTTTTTTTTTTTTTGCTTTTTTCTCCAAGTTTTCAAAGTTGCAGCTTGATTGAGACTTGGTGCGCAATTTCCTTTTATTACAAAACATTGCATAGTACATTACTCACATTATTCCTATAAAACAGTAAAGTATAGTATCATAGGGCCAGGATGTGGTAATAAGGAAGTTTACATCCTCAGAAAATCTGTGACCCACCCCCTCCCCACACTCATGCACACATATCACCTTTAACTCTTAATTACCTGGGGAGCAGTATTAGTATTTTGTTATTTAATTTCAGTGTTACTGTACTTGTGTAATAAAGAGCTCTAGCAGTAGGAGGTCTATCAATGTCACTTACTGTCACTCCTCTGGATGTAAATGGCTTTTAAATTAGAGGATGATTTAGGATTTAAAAGGAGAAATGAATTGTTCAATTTAGGGTAATTAGAGCACAAGATGTAGACACTGACCACGGTGGCCTTGCCTTGAATACCTAATTATAGAGTGAAAAAAATGATCCAGCTCTCTCTCCAAAATTATAGTCAGGTTTAATAAACATAGTACTCTAACCAACATCTGAACAGACTATTAATTTGTATATTTTATGTCGCTGATATAAAGCATACACTTCAATGCCGCCTGTGCTCATGTATGTGTACGTGTGATAAGTGGGAGCTGATATTGTGGCCCATGTGATGTGTTTTTCAGCCCATATCATCCCACTATTGTCCTCCTTTTCTTTATGCCTTTCTTTTCACCAGTTCTCTTTTATCTATTTTGCATTAATTGTATCTCTGTTAATTGTTCATCTGTTAAATAGGGAGTTAGCATGGTGCACAACAAGTGAGGGAGTAACAATGGCACTTGAGAAATGTTGCACACAAGCTAACGCTCAAGTACACTTCAGCACGGTGACAAAGTGCAGTTTTTAGTGTTTAATTAAAAAATCATTTCAAAAATAAAAGATATGCTAATTATGTTGTCATTACATGCTAAACAGTTGGTTTAGACATGCTGGTCGCTGAAAAAAGGGAAGATAGGGTAAAAGTGAGTAAGAGTAAACATGAGATTGAAGAGAAGTGCAAATTAACATTTAAATTACAACAGTGTCAGGGATTGGGATCCTTTTTTTGATGTCCAGTTTTTTTTTTGAAGAAGAAGACTTTGTTGAACTTTGAGGTGGTGAAGAAGGCTAGATGTGGGTGAACCACTGGGTGTCTAGAGTTAAGATAGGTGGCACAAAGTAGACTCCAGTAGACCAGTTTGCTTCCTGATTTTAAATATAAGCATCCTATTTCCAACTGAGATCTTCTTAAATACTATAATAATGATTGTAGTGTTGCCATGATGACCAACACTAGAAGAAGAAACCATGTTTCAAGTCATGATTTTAACCTCCACCATGATATTTGTACCTAAACCTGATCAGACCTTTACCACAGTGTTGCCACACCATAATACATGACTAATTTAATTTCATTTTTGAAAAGTGGTTTATTATTTTCCCATGAGTCATTCTGGAGTGCAGGTACAATTTATCTATGTGGCTGTTTTTAATTATGAGGGTGTGTTGCAACAGCACATCTCTAAAGGTCAAGAGGTCTGCAGTTACAGAGATGCTTCACTCATGTTTTCTGACAGAATAGTGAGTTTTCCCAGAAATAATTAATTTGTGAGAACTTTACTCATTGTGCTACTGAGTAACACAGGTCATAGGTCACAGAACAAATGGATACCAGTATGCACAGCACGTTTAGCTGTTTGAAGTTTCCCTTGTGTTACTGAATATAAACCATCAAATAAAGATTTAGAAATTGGATTTGACAGGATGAAATCTGAAAGACATTAATACCTTATAGCAACACCATTGGTGCAAAAGAATAATTATACTCATTCAATCCAATCATTTAATTAAAAATGATCTTTGAACCACTACTGAGATGACAGAAATGAAAGGTAGTCATTGAACTAAACCTAGTCTTCTATTCATGAGCTGAAGGTGGTATGGGACTGCACAGTAAATAGGCTGTTTCCTCCGCTGTGATTTTTTTTTCACCATTACTCCGATTGTGGGATACTCATAGCTAAGAGAGGGGCTATGTGATGGAGTATGACCGCTGTCACAATACAGACAACAGAAAGGCTTGGTGAAAAATGTAATTTCCCCTCTTCTGTGGAGCCGCAGCAAAAGGAGGAGGGGGGGGTGAACCCGGCAGAATTATTTGCCTGCAACTACTAGAGCTTGTGGTAATTACTATAATGATGTCTCCAAGTCAAGGCAGAGCCAGTGCCACGATCACACAGAAGCTGATCAGAAAATAAAATTTCAGGGGGTACACAAGGCAGCCAGTCATCTCATTAAAACATGCTAACTAAGGTGAAATGACAGAAAGATCCTCTGTGGCCTTTGACAAATATGAAGCCAGGTAGACAGCTTTATTGGAAATATTCTTAAAATGAATATTGAAATTTGTAGGTTACATTCTTTCATATCTTCTTCAAATTAAATCACTTGTATGACTGATAACATAATTACAATGCAGCAAATCTATTGGCATGATTATTGGGGTCATTCATTGTGTTTTAATCATGTGAGATGTTTTCATTCAACAATTACACACACATATAAAGGTTGTGGTTTTTACATATTTTTTTACTATGAGTTTTGACTGTTTTGGGCACATTAAAAAAGCATAAAAATTAAGTTCATTAGGGGCTGAAGTCTAATATAGCTACCTCCTACCCTTATTACTTCCCCAAAACCTATAACACTGGTAGCTATTTTTTTTTTATGAATGAGAGTTGAAAACATTTAACCACTCATAATGACAGAAACGTTCATAATTTGCAAAATCATTGCTGGTGGACCCACTTGATATAAACAAAAATATATGATTACAAAGTATACTGTATATTACACATTACATATTTTACATTTAATGTTTAGTTCTGTGACTTTTTAAATTGACTAAGCTCAGCTGAGTAGCTTTAAGTTTTCTTTTTTGGAAGCTGTAGCTGTCAATCAGAAAAAAAAGTTGGTTAGGTCATAAACCTCACCTTGGCCATTATCACTATTCACATCACATCAGGCAAAATATAAAACATCTTGGCTACTGTAACTAACAGCAGAATACTAGGGTAATTTGGTGTTGCTAGCCAATGGGAGGCACATCTAAGCTATCATTGCTAACAGTTTAACTGACTACAGTCAAATGCAAAGTTAGCTATATGTAATTTATACTCTGCTCATATGCCGAATATAACACACCTTCACTGAAGATACTCAAAGTGGACATTTAATTGGGGATAAAGGAAAAAGCTTCAAAGCTACAACACTACACCCAGGCTAGATGATGCTTATGTTTCAAGTAGTTTGGCTAACGTTAATGCTAGCTAACAGCTCTGTACTTGTAAGATGGCTCTAATTGGGTTATCTCCCATTTTACAAATGTCGCATGAGTAATGTTAGTGAATTAAAAAAATGTTATATTGTCAAAATTAGGCTTACTAACACTGCTAAAAACATACAGCTTACAAAATTCTACCTGATTAATTGTGCGCAAATAAACACCTGGCTACATGTAGTTATAGTCACAGGCTGTAAAAACTAACTTTTTACTTAATAAATGTCACTCATTTTTCTTTGTATTTCTTTATCTTTTTTTTAGACTGGCAGAGGAATGCTGCCCTTCTACAACTATCAATTTTACATTTACTAATACAACCTACAACAACCATTTAGGCCTACACAACAAGCTACTGTGAAAACCCCCCCATTAAATTCCCACGTTTGGCATTTCATCTTCAAAAATGACATCAACAAAAATTGAGCATGTTGTATTTTATTTTATTATATCATTTGTGCGTTATTTACTCTGTAGCTCTTTTAGTGTTTAAATAAAGTGGATTTTTTTGCAAAGCATATAAATTATTAGTAATGTAATTTCTTTTTGTTCAATCCAATAAAGACATTTCTCTTTGATGAAATATAGCCACTGAGTGCTTTTAGAGAACCTTTTTAAAATAAAAGGATTCTTAAAACTAAGAGTTGTCTTAAGAGTAAGTGCAAGGCCATTTGGAAGTATGCAGATATAGAGGATGTAACAGGCGGAAACTAGGCTTCTCCGTGGAAGACAGTAATCATAAAACAAGCCTTTGTAATTTCTTTTTGACTATGTGACTGGCCAAAGAAGACATGGTGGACATGCAAGACCGTAGGCTGCTGATATGCACAGATGTTCCCCCTCATATCCACAAGCGTGTGACCACAGTCACTGGTTCACCCTCGCCTGGCGCCCGCTTACGCAGATTGCCTCTTGGTCCCTCCACATTACACACGGCCCTATTTGATTCTTATGGGTCCTGAAAGCCAGGAGACATACGTAGCTGTAACAACATCAATGCGCTTCGCCAGGTTTTCAAGTCAGGGACATGTCTTATTATAATTACTACCTATGTATTATTTATTTTGCTCCAGAGAGACAAATCGTCATGGCGCTCTTTGGACAGTTTCATGTTTTCCTCTCCTTCCTCCCTCCCTCCTTCTTGTCCTCTTTTCCAGTCCCGGCAAAGAGGAGAAGACTACAGTTTGGGAAAAGGGAAAGGGTGAAGGCGAGGGGGAATGGTGGGGGCAGCAGTGATCTGCAAATCATTTATTTACGTTTGGCATCTGCATAATGAGGCAGGGAGCCAATGGCAGCCCTGGCTGGCTGGAGACAGGGTGGCATGCCTTCAGTTTTAATGGGCACACTGAGGAAACTTCCAATCCTTCTTGACATTTCTCATAGCGAAATAAACGTGCTCTGGGTCAGAGTGTCTATTAGGAAGATAAGAGACGAACAAGTCAATTATACTTCAATGACTGCATAGCCAGGGGACCTCATTAACATGATCAGGGAGGTCCATGCTGCAGCAGCCCTCTCCTGTGTGTAGCTCCTGATTAAGTTGTGGAAGAATGACATGGCCCTTTTTTTCCTCCTGCTTTATGTATAAAAAGGCAGAAAAAAAAACATACAGACGTAAATATATTCAAACATATATATGCGAGTACAAACACACCCTCATCGACGGTTATACATAGACACACAGTGGCATGCACGCACACACGCTGCAGACATTGCCCAGGACACAGTGTCTGGCCAGCCAGCCAGAAATTGTTGACACATTCAAAAAAGTGAGAGGCACACTCCATCAGGGGTTGTGGGGAGGTTTTATCTGCTGATAGGGCCGTGGAAGTGGATGCTTTAGGAAAACATTTGTGGCAGGGGATGTTTCGAGCTGTCATGCACAGCCTGGACGCATGGCCTTGGGTTGCAAGTGGAGGGTGGGTGTGTGTGTGTGTGTATGTGGGGGGAGGGAGGGGGTAGTGGGCGGGCAGGCGGGGCACAGGCTGATGCGGAGGCGTGGGTTAAAAAAAGCAGAGCCTGGGGTTTGGTGGGCGGAGTGGTGCATGTTTTTTTCCCCCCTTTTCCTCTTTGCTGGCTTGTTTTCTCAGTAAGGACACTGCGATCTGTTGACGTTGATGGGATGAGTGCAGACAGGGTACAGGGAGCACGGCTTGTCTTTTCTAGTGCTTGCATAGTGTGCATCATATCCAGCTGCAGTTTGGCTAAAGCTCTAATTAATTAATTTGAGTGCCTATCTGGACCACTGGGAATTGATCAGCAGTCATCTTATCAGTGACAAAAGTGTTAACTACTTTTCACAAGGAAGGGAAAACATTCATCCATCCATCCGCCACTTACAGCTCAACATGTAGTCGAACACGATTTCAGGCACACACTCCTTTTCAGTAGTTTGAAAACAGTTTAAAACCATGGTTATAGGTATTTTTTTTAGCTCCTGTAAAGTCTATATTGAATTTAAAGCAGTTCAATTTACTTGAACACTTGTTGGAAATTTCAGTCACAGAGTTACTGAATGTCAACATGAGTTCAAAAAACCTCTTCTGAGTCTTAAAAATGCTTTGATTTCTTGTTTTGACAGATAAGTACTGTGATTTGGTTATACAAATTGTCCTCTGATACAAGCAGTACTCAGAGATGGAGCTAATATGGCTGCAGAAACAGATCTAATTTTGATCAAACGACCAATTGGCATCCTTATTGGAATCAAGCTTGTTTGTAGTAATTTCTGATGATCTATTTTGGTTTGCATGCCTTCATGTGTGATCATGAAGAAAAGGGGAGAGGAGACAGTAACAAGCTTTTGTCCACAGGCACACCAAGCACACACAAAGGCATCCCACTAGGAAAGGTCCCGGACATATCTGTTCACATACCTCCATTATTGCTCTCTGAAACATGAATGATTTGATTATTTGATGACAGCTATTTCTTAAATCTGTTTCGGCACCATATGTGTCTAATATGCAGTTCGCCCGCCATATGAATGCTTTGCCCTGGGGTCTGTGAGAAGCCAGTGCAGTTTTCAAACCTGGAGGGAGGATTGGCTTGTGAACTCAGACAAGCATGCTGCACTGTGCAAAAGCGCAGCGGACTGAATTCAAGTGCATGTTCAAGGAACAAGCTTCGTATTGCTATGCATCTCGTGTTCTCTCTCTCTCTTTTTTTTATTATGAATTAATAATCCTGCTTAAGGCTATACGTGCTGTTTTTAAATATCTTGGGTTCAGCCAAACCAACCAAATCAAGCAGAATAAAGCTATGGAAAGACTCTTTCATTATTTCCATTGCCTTCCTGAGGAAGTATTCTTGTTATCATAATTGGTTCCCCAGTTTTTTTTCCTTGCAGGAATTTTAAAACATGAGAATGCTTCACAACTCAAACTAAGTTTAACCAGTTTTGCAACCTGTGTCTCATCACTGTAATTGGCTCTTTAGTTGATCTAACTGGATGACAGTGATGTCCTGCATGGCAGATTTATCCATAATAATATCCAGACTTCAAATTAATTTGATTAATTCCTACTTCTTACAGAATGTATTGTAATAATTATTCCTTATACAGACAAATGTACAAATATAACACCTTGGTGATTGAATATTTTCACATTTTATATTTCATTGCATTTTTATTCCATTTATTCTGGTTTTCAGTAAAAAGCAACTAAGTATTGTGAAAATTTCAAAAAAACATTGACTGACAGGCAAATTCTAAATTTCCTGTCTCAATGTTCTGTAAGTGAGGGTTACAAAGGTCTGCTATGCTTTTTCACATGTACCACAGCAAGTGTTCAAATCATCCCTATGTACAAATACAATTTGAACTTGAAGTGTCATAGTGTTACTCATACATAGATATTTAACTGTGAGAAGCACCAGAAAACCAGATAATATTTAAATAATGCAACTGATTCATTAATGAATTATGTTTTTATGTTCTTGAGTGTATATATATATGTATTGCTTTTTGACTTTATAAGTCACTGCCAGTCAGTGCAGATGAAGGTCATGAAGGTCAGAACATAGAGGCCACAGTGAGTTTCTAATTCTAATGAGGGCCCTGTATAAGGAGTGTCCGTCACTGCATCTCATTCACACCTCGTTTAAGTAGCAACCTGACGGCTCAGCATTGGAAATCACTCGACTGCAGGGATATCAAATAACTTGTCAAAAGAAAAACAGAATCCTACTGAACTGGAAACTGAAAGGCTTGCCTCTAAGTAATGCAAATGACCTCAGGAGCAGTCAGAATCATGTAAACACATTCATCCCTATTGAAGTGTGCCATACAGTGGAGGTAATTGTATAGTGGTATGGACAGATTGCCGCAATAATTAAGAAATTGCAAGGCAAATGGGCTATTTTGATTATTTTTCTGCTCTCTCAAAGAACTTTTCCAACAATTGAAAGATACTGGCCTTGCTAATTCTCCATTTTTGAATAAAATCAATTTGTGAGCTATGAAGGATGTCATACTGTGGTCTTGGGATACAAGTCTTCCTTTATCTAACTGCAAATAAGGTGCACTACTGCTTCAAGGTTGTGCCACAACAAAATTTCCAGTGGAAAAAAACTACAAGGGCACATTCAGATACTTTTAAAAAAAATTTTTTTAGAATATTTTTAAAATTATTTTTTAAACATAAATAGACATGGGGCAAAGAAAAAAAGGGGGGGGTTTAAAAGTAAAACAAATATAATAGGGTGTAAACCATCATATCATATTGTCCTCATAAACTTGCTCACACTAATGCTTTCTTCAGATTCAGCTGGGCAAAACTATACGATCTGCTGGTGAAGTCCTGCTTACGTCTCTATATGTAGTTTTGTCCTGTAGTTGACTCAAGGTGTCTCAACTTACACATGGTGGTTGTGAGAGGTTCAGGGTTTGCTTGCTTGCATTCTTTCTGGACATTTAGCCCTGTTAATAACCTTTCTTCCACGCCAAATCACCCTTCTCTTCAAATATTTAGACCTGAACCCCTGACATCCCCTGCACTTTAATTGATATACTGTGCATCCCCAAACTTCTGAGTTCAAAGGAGACTGGTATGGAGTAAGAGGAAACTGGTAAACTGGTGTAAATAGAAGAACAAAAAGCTGCAGCATTTATCTTCTTCTTCTGCGTTGCTGGTGTCGTACTGAATGTCCCTGCTCCCTCAGATCTCTGCCGAACAGACAGCGTCGTCAGCTGTGTGCCCTAACTAGACGTACAGTTATGGTTGACTTCATTCCTCTCAGGTCTTCTCAGTAAAGCGGAATACAAAGAGTGAATTTATTTGTGTAGGAACCTCACTTTAGATGTGATGAGGAAACATGATAAGCACTTTAAAATCGGTCTGGTTGTTCATCCGACGTGTAAGAAATAAACATGCAACCAAAGAAAAACTCAGATGTGAACAAGACCAAAATCACCAGCAGGAATTAATACGCTGCTTTTTTTTTTTTTTTTTTTTTTGACGCAGACTTTCATTTGGATCATCGGCTTGTCTGTGACTGTTTCACATTGCTTATTACTGTGGGGAAGTGAAGCGTGTAAATTCATCCCTCCAATAACCTCTGAGCCATACGAAAGCTGTTATGTTTGGAACAGAGCACAGCACGAGCGCCACTATGCTATCTCACGGCAGGTTATTTTACTTTGCTGACTAGATAATACAATGACATTCATTTAGTGGACTTTAAAGCACGTTTGTACATGATGCCTTTTGAGTACCTAGGGAGGCATACCATCTTTAAAATGACTTCTCATTGTAATCAACTACTGTCACCCACCTACATTCACTTATTAATCAGGATTTGGAGTCACCCACTACCAGGTTTATTAAATGTTTATTTCATCTTTTGAAACCTGGTGAACACCTCTGAAGTCAAAACCAGTTGTTTTTTAGTAAAATGAACCATCTTTTTGAATCAAAGTTTTTAACTGAATCTTTGTTTTGGTTTTTGTTTTTGCTCCATGAGTGCCTGAAATTTGTTTTTTCCCTCTTCTTCAACAGCACCTGTGTTTTTCTTGACCTTTAAATGATAGACAGTCCTTGAGCACACCACTACTCTTTTTCACAAGTTTCAAAAAATAGTAATTTAAGAGGTATTGTGTTTTCATATTAACAGCTAGATTTTCTGTACGTGATGTGAAAATGGCCGGAAAAAAGCATGTGGCGTGTGGGGAATGCCATACAATATATCCCAGTCAGTCATACATTAGATCCACTTCAAGATGGACTATCCCTTCAAGGTGATTCTATTATTTTCTTCGTGATTGCCTGTATGACAGTGAATGGTTCTGAAGCATTTGATTTATCCGCCAAGGGAATGCAAGATGATGTAAATATCTACTGAGACCAGGAAACCAGTTGCCCGTCTCTCTGGAGAGACAAGGTCAGACACTGTGGGCCTGATTTACTAAAGGTTTGCATGTGCATCACCCGCAGATGTACTAATGTGGCACACTGAGGTTTGCTTCTTTCAAATGTGCAAGATGGAACGCACTGTCCATTTAGTATATTTGTCATAATGAATAAGTAATATGGGGCATTTTAACCCCAGTGTACAAGTAGGCTATTTAGCACATGCATTGCAATTTACAGTACAAAACTCATAGGTGATTTCGTGGACACTAACTGAATCTATAATACCTTTGAAGGGCAGA
>JANJYQ010228197.1:2433-13063 GCA_024605255.1 Rastrelliger kanagurta | reverse complement strand
AACTTTCCCCAAGTGGATAAAAAGTCTGTCATTGCAAGTTATAGATGAATGAATGATGGTTAGTTATTGCCACAATAGTTCTAGAATAACACAAGATCCCTCTAAGTGCCTTATTGTGTAGGCCAAGCAGCAGGTACTCATAATAATGTCATAAATGATGATGAAAAGTGTAAAAGGCCCTCTCGAGAGCCAGCGTTGCTCTACAACATGGTGACCTCTGTAGCAAAGGACCTAGTCCCTCTGTTAACAAAAAAAACCCCTTACTTATAGGTGATGATACACTAATAAAAACTTATAATGTTACAGTGTATTACATTTTTGTCAAGTCAGCTGGCCTAGATGGCATGAAATTCTATACACTGCACCATTAGATATTATTGATCTGAATCATATTAGAATTCTTGACAGTAATTGGGGCATTATAAAGTCTGTTGCACAAATCTTTTTAGATTTTTATGGTAACAACACCCTGTTGTATCAGTGAAACACATCTGTACTATGTAAGGGGTAATCTACTAAAAATCGATAATGTGGCACAAAATATGATTCAGAAATTATTTCAGTATTTAAAAATGACTTTATTGCTTCTTGTCTGTTTCTAGAGATTTAAGTACTTCCAAAGCAACATAAATTCTGTGGCCTTAAAATGATCCTACTTAACATTATTATTCATGTTCAACTTAATTTTGAACTCAGTACTCAGCTGAATTTTTCCATTGATGGTGAAGCAATACAAGATGAATGGCTCTTCTTCGAGAATAATGATCTTGACATTTTCTTCTTGAAAAGGCAGAAGTCCAATGTTTCTTTTCCAGAGGGTCGCAAATGAGCTGCAGTTTGTAATCGTCATTGTAATTTACTTATTTGATATTATTGGACATGGTTATCCAGAGCTCATACTGTGCTCATAGCAATGATCCATTGTTCATAGCAGCAGTCTACTACTCAGGAATAACAGATCATAAAATGTGATATTTACCGATCACAATTGAATAATCAGCAAATCTGTGTTATAATAAAATATTTTGGCCGTGAAAAAAGACATGACAAAATTTTTTGTCAGGAACCAAAATAATTATAAACATCAGTAGTGTGTAATTGTGACAATATAATGCCACACCCAGGGATATAATTAGTCTGAGTATTTAACTGCTTGTTTTGTTTTTTCAACTATTTTTATTTTCAGTTTTCAGTTAAATAATTTCATTTTATACATATTTTCTTGCTTAGAAAATTATTCTACCATTACTGATTTAATTTCCCCACAGAGATCAAAAGTTTCATCACATTTAAACATGCTGCCTGTGCACTGTTGATGTTGCATATGATTATTTGAAAAACAACAAAAAAAGGATCACTCTGGTTAACCACCATGGTAATTACCTTTTATTCTTGTGTTAGTCATCAACTCACTGTTCATGAAACAAGGCTGAGGTCTCGTACTACCAGTGTTCAAAGGAACAGTCTCACAACGACAACACACTCACACATGCAGGTATATCTCCTGCAAAACACATCATGGCTTCTAATGTGTCAGGATTGTGGTGCTGCAATTTCACAACCAAATAGCTCGCAGGGGTGATAAGAGTTTCATTATTGCCCGAACAAATCAAAGGCAACAAGCAACATCATTCATGAAACAGATTTCAATATTTCACCTGTTTTAATTTAGGTGTTCAACAAAGCGACAGAGAGAAAGAAATAATGGAGAAGGTGGGTATAAGTACACAAAGAAGCACTCCAAAGGATATTGCTTTTAGTTATTCTAGTTCTGTGCTAAAGTCTGTGCTCAGTAGTTGTGCAATTTTGAAAAATAAAATCTAATCAAAACAACAATGCAAAAATAAAAGACCTGCCCTAAGGCTCAGTCTTACACTTCAGCTGAAAACAATACAATATTTCTCAGTTAGTTTAGCTTTGAAGTCAACCACAAAGGTCTCAGCTAAATTCATATCTAATGTTAACTATCAGTTTTCTGGACTAGAGAAGAACAGAAAGAATAATGTTGATCAGTTGACACTAGGGATGGGCAATGTCTCTCTTACTGGTATTTGACGATGTCTGCAGTGAAATATCGTGATGGACAATACTACTGTATCTATACCCCAGAGAAGAGAGGGATTTCCGTTCCGCACACACTGCTCTGTTTGTCTCACCCACTCCACACTCAAATCGCATACGCAGGAATAATACAGTAAGTAATCTATTTTATTCATTTTAGGAAGAAAGCTGAGTGATCAGTTGCAGGAAGCAACACCATTTGCCCTTAAGTACACATTATAAAGCTGGAAAGTTAATATTTATTGGAAAAAACACTGATTTAATAATTTCTAAAATTCATAACTTGTTTTTACCCAACAAAACTAAAAATCCACATTTTTAGCATTTTGTCTTTCTAAAACAACTTTTCTCAGAATCTCCTCCTCCTGCATACACGCAGTGAGGAGCACATCGCAGTGTGCTCCAGAGTGAGCAGACACACAGAGACAGGTCTTCTAACTCATGTCTTACATTTCTGATAGAAAACAAAGTTCCAGCATCTTTATAATAATAAGGACCTATCCAAATTACTCCAATTTTCAGTGCGTCCGTGGCAACAACGCTAATAAATAAATAAATGTTTTGATTGACAATCAGCGTTTTAGCTAGGCCTATGTTTATTGTTCAAACTGCTCTGAAACTGATTCAACAATGTTGCTCCACTGTCTTTGTCCTTATAGTTGTGTTGTGTTGTATGATATTGTAAATGGTTTAGGGAAATCTACGAGTTTTAACAACATTTAACAGCGCAGACTGTAATTAATGCGTGCCTGGAGAGGTGGGAGCGTGGTATCATGATGTTGGTTTCCCATCTTGATGTCAGTTATCAGTCATGGATGATGATATTGTTCATCCCAACTTTAGTTGACACTATCAGTTCTGATCAACTGATAGCATCAATTGATCAACATGAACTGAACTGAATATACAGTATGTGGTGAAAATAAAAGTAATGCCTGTATCACTGTATTATATGCTTTAGTAGTGTGTGGTGTTGTAACAAATTGTATAATATTACCATTACACAGGTGTTGCTGTTATAGTGTCCACCCCACCGTTTAGTACATAACACCCAAATCACTGTCTACAATAACAGCTGCAGTGTGTTTCAAGCGCCTATTGAGCCATAGCCTTGAACACACAAACAGCAGTTAAGTGCATAATCATCTGAGCTAACAAGGCCAAAACACCCAAATCAAACATTTTATTTTCTCTGTGCACTCGCTTTTTTCCACTTATCATTCAGCCTTGTACACACAAAAAGCACAATGCACCAACACTTACTAAAGAGTAAGCATTGAAGAAGTTCCAATTGATGAAAGTATAAAAGGATTGAGGAATACTGCCTGTAGCATGATCACAAACAAAAAGCAATTTTTATTAAGGTCATGGGCTGCATAGAGGGCGGCTCGGTGGATTAAGCACAGCATTAAGGTCCTGTTACGAACATGGATGTATTAAGAGAACTGGGTGCTATATTCCATGATGGGATCCAGCTGATTCCAATGAAAACGATTTACCAGAAAACGTCATTCTAGAAATTTTATTTGGATACAACTAAGAGCAAATACATTCCCTTGGATAAATATAATGTAGGAAACTTTTTAAAATGAACATAATTATGAAATTATTTAGTTGCAATATGTTAACATATCTGAAATATTTTCACTGACAACATATTTATTTTAACTACAGTAATCACTCTTGTAATACAACATCTGCTCATAACAGTTAAGCATGTTTGAGGAATTTATGGTTATTTTGAAGCCCTTACAGTACTGAGCTAAAGTCAAGTAGCTTGTGGTCATAGTTTAATACTGAAAAAGTAACTTGAAGCTTGAAGTAACTTGAATGTTTTTACCTTCCATAAAAACAAAAAAAACATTTAACCAAAACCACAGTCTTTTCCTAACATTAACCAAAGTGCTTTTGTTGCCAAATCCTAACCACATGTGGGAACTCAGAATGCAATCTCCCAGACTGCAGTGTCAAAGTCCATATATGCCTGCCATCCACCCAACCCACTTCCTTACGAGTTGCATGCGGTGCATAGGCCTGCTGTAAAAATAGTGCTTCCTTCACTGAAAAAAATATTTCCAAATACTGAGGCAGCAATTACATTTCCTACCAAACAAATTAGTAGTATATAAATGTAATTTCTGAGATAGGGTTGTTAACATGGCCCACAGAGCATGCTCATTAAAGACCTTCTATGCCTGATCTGGCTGACTCCTTGCACACATTAATGATAGGAAATAATACACTGGTATATCTCCTTAAGAAACCTTATGAGACCTCAAATGAGAGCTCAAATTGTGACAAAACAGTCATTTTCAAGTGTCAGCATCAGTGTAAAAGAAAAAAAAAAACATTGTTTATGTAGGTATATATTTCACATTAGATATTGTTTCTTTCATTTCTGATGCCATCTTACAACAGTGTTTTTTTCATTTTAGCATTTCCTGCACATTTTCATCTTTTCCTGTCTTACTACTGACTGCAACACGCAATTGAACTGTTGTTTATGATGTTTTCCCACTTAGAATTGAACATTTTAGATACTTTCTTTGTATTAAAACAATGACACCATCAAGAAATGCAATAACAGCAGCAGTTCTGTAGCTTATGCCTACATTCGAAGCTCAGGACAGTGTAGATGGAGTTCTACTGCTTAGATTTCTTGCCTTTGATCTAGTTTGTCTCCTAGGCATTGGTAATAGACCCATCACTATTGGAAAAAAGGAAATTGCACATTTCAGTAAAAGCAACTGATACTCATGCAGAAACAGCCACACATTTGCTGTCACTATGTATACAAATGCAAATGTAATTACCTTGCCTGTGAAGCCCCTCTGCTTCTCTCCTCATATGATTATGGTTTTCTGCCTGTGTTATCTGTGAGAAAAGTGTGCTGCTGTGCTGATTAACAAATAACTCTGTGATGAGTCCCACTGTGCCCAGTTAGGTGCAGATACATCGTATTTGGACAGAGAGCCAAGGCCTTCTGGAAATAGAAAAATTGATAATATAGGCATATGTCTTTATAGCTGGAGGGCTAAATTTCATTTTTATACAATACATTTTCTGTCATCTTTCCTTTGTAATTCAGTTTAATACTGAACATCCACTCACATCATTTCAACATAAGGATCAACCACTAGTGGGTGTGTAACAGGCTATCTAGAGCTGCACAGTATGATTCTCATAACATAATTAGTCCATCTCTCTAGGAGGGTTTTGGTAGCTTTACCTATATGCCAAAGTAAAGTGCAGTCACTTTGTTGATAAAAGGGATAAAAAGGCAGCATTAAGGTGGAATGTTGAGCAGAGCGAGGCTGGTGTGAGCCAGCCAGTGGAGGTCTAATTGGATGAAGGAACCCTGTTGTATAAGGCGTTCTTTTCTGAGTGCAAAGACATTATGAGAACCTCCCTTACTGCTTTCAGTTGATTCAATTAATTTACTTTTCTGTTAAACTGATGGAAATATTGCCTCTTTTCCAATAAAAGCCTGACAGCTTTAACACTGTGACATGGCATGAAGTCCTCAGCTCTGAATAATTAATTGTGAATGAATTTTTGCTCCCATCACCATCCTGCCCTTAGCCTGATACCAAAAGGATGACCAGAAATCACCCTGTCGCCATGGTGGCCTAGTCCAGGCCCAGCCTGTGGTTGAGTGATCTCATTCAGTATAATAATTCCCCTCTTCCATGTTTGGTGCTTTGGCTTTTGTTTTGACCAGGCTGAGAGTGAGCCTTAACTGATCGCCATGCCTCAACGAAGCTGAGGAAAAACATTGGTTCAAACAATAGGCAGAGGATCAGAGAGAGTGAATAATGTGTCAGGTGCTCCCAATGAATTAAAGTGCAGAGCAGGGCTGTGGAAATACCTCTGTGTGAGGCCCTAATCAGTTGCAAACAAGGGAAGGAGAGAAGGGGGGAAAAAGCTTTCATTCCTGTAACTAATCATTTGCGGTTTCCCAATGCAGTCAGCCAACGCCAAAGGCAGAGACTAATAAACTGGGAGGCTGTGTAGATTTATAAATGATTAATTAAGAGGCCTCCCACGGGAAGTACAGCAGCTATAAGCAAAAATATTAATTAGTTGAGATGAGACTTAAACTAACAGGAAAACATTCCAGCCATGTTAGAAAGCACATAAGCACATGGTGGGGGCAGCTTGTTTGACTCTGGGCTGACAAAGAGGACCCTCACCACTGCATCATGTCAGGGAAGGGTGGGTGGAGGATTGTCAGTGATGGTGGTGAGGGGCTGTGTTGAATTTGGCAAGAGGATAATGAAGAGTTACACAGAGTGTCAAACAGAGAGATACACACAGGTCCTTAGTATTGAGTTGTAAGGAGAGATGACTGAGTGACTGAGAGGGTTAGGATTGGATCTGAAATGAGTTCTCAACTGCCTCAAGTACCTCTGTATCCCCCACCCCCCACCCCCCCAACCACCACCCACCACCTAGCCCCCTCACATAGCAACATAACCATCTCTGGTTGCCTCTCCTGTTGCCTGCCCTTCAGGGAGGTCTCTAAAGCCTCTCTCCACTGCTTCTTTTCATGAATGTCAAGATGCTGAGTTTAAAGTCCTGCAGATTAAATGGGAAGCGTTGAGTTTATTCTGCATCTAATGAAAGAACAAGATAATTTCATGGAAAGGATTTCAATGTCCCAATGCTTTCCAACCTCCAGAGCAGTCTGGTGACTGATTTTTACCATTTTAGATGACTCTAGTATCACCTGGGATAAGGTTACCTANNNNCTCACCCTGAAGGGTTTTGTGTTATTTTGAGTCCCACGGACGTAATTTGAGCCTTTCAAAAAGTCTGTCTTTAGCGATTATCCACAAAGTGGACCATACGGGGCAGCTGCACCGGGTTCTCTAAATAGGACAGTATCTGCTGCAAAACTCGTTCATTTCATCAATATCCAATCAGAAAATGCCGGTAATATTCACAGGTGAGCTCTGCTGGTGCCCCATCCAAAAGAGTTTATGTAGGTGTGCTAGTGTCTACTTCAGTGAGCACTTTGGTTCTGTGGTGCTAAAACTATTCACTGTCAGTGTCAAATCTGATACTGTTAGAGATCTGAAAAGTCAAAGGATAATCTCCCTCTTGTACTTGTGTTTGGCTGGTATATTGACCATCTATATTGATAAATAATAACAAATCATCCTCATTTCATGGTAATACTCACATCAAAACAATGGACCAAGAGGTTTCCAAAGAATGATGCAACTCACAAATTAGTGGCAGCAAAAACCCACACATTTATTTTAGGAATTCTACAAACACAGCATTAGTTTCTGTCTAAATTTACAATTTGAAATCACATTTCAAGTCTGACATACACCCTCTGCAGTCTGCATTGTGAAGGGTAATGTGACTTGCTTCTACACATTTACCCATACAGCATACCACAAGATAAACCAATGAAAAGTAGATTAAGAAATTGTATTGTAAAAGGAAGGCGATGATACTGAAGTCAATAGAGCAACAGGCAACCAATTATTAAAAAAAATGTAAATTAACATCCTTGGCCAAACATCCTTTTGAAGGTACTGGGGAAGAGAGTTAAAACCACTGGACGCACAAACTGCCTCTGCCATCTCAAATATTATGATTGTTAATATAAATTGGATCATACCTGTGTAACAAATATTCTCTTCATAAGACCTTAAATCACTCTGAAATAGTCAAGAGAGAATAGAGAGTATCAACAATAACCTGACTACAGTATGCCACAGATGACTTAGATGCCATCCATCCACAGAAAAGCAGAAGAGGAATCAGCCCTGAAGTGACTACATCAAAAATTCCCAAATGTCAATCTTGACTTCAGTTTCGTGTGCAGGTTAAAAAGAACTGGCCTCAACTGTTTTCATGTTTTCAGCACAGAATCAGATGAAAAGAGTCTGAGATGAAAAATTAGGGCCAAGTAGACACTTGAAGAGAGAGGCAGACATTCCTTTAAGCCATCATAATTGACTCACTGGAGGGCCAGACTCTGGTGATGTTGAGGTGCTTCACAAGTCAATGTTCCCAGGATCTAGTGTCAAGGGTGAATACATGTTTTTAGATTTCATAAATAAATATTTCATTCAACTGTCAATGGCATGTATGTGGTGGAGGAGAACCCTTTCATGTCACTCTGGATTTTGGATGGGTCGGTGGTATGTGTGCGGGAAAATTGAGGCTACTAAAGGCTACCAGCAAGAGTGAGGGGGAAAAAAAAACTCATATTTGAATGAAAGCAAAGAATGAATGCAAAGAGTAGATTTTTTTCCTGATATGATTGCTGAGGGTGTCCAGCAGGGCTGGAGTGACATTTGACAACAATTAGTGATGCTGCTTTGAGATATGACAGACAGGCCGATATACAACACAAAACAGACTCCAAACTTCACAGCAGAGCAGATCTCCACATATATCAGCCCCATCATATCTCCAGACAAGACTGATACTGCAAGGCAAGAACACAAAATGTATCCAGGTTCAGAAAGAACCACAAAAAGAGCAAAATTCTATCATATTGGTATGTCCAGCTGAAAAATTATACTACTGTAATGTAGCTAGCAAATCATCCAAATTAAATAATTAAATATATTGTTTGCTATCTGATTAGCTCCTGTGTGCATCACAGCATAGCTTGTAATGGCTTTCCCAAACAATTGTAAATTACAGTTGCAAGTTAATTATCTGACTGTCTAATCAACACAGCAGTGATTTGGATTCAGTTAGGTTTGGCTGAAGTCATAACATGAAAGGCCATAAATCTTTGTCAGCTGGATGTAAACATATGTTAATTGTAGGTATTTTCAGTCTCAGTGTAGCAGTATACTAGTTATTGGATCTCTTGTTTTGGTCCTCTGTTTGTCTTATTTCTTCACACTGTTGATATAAATGCTTAGCCTGGTTGACTATCCGCTCTCACATTGTTTCACATTGTGATGAGCGTCTGGGCACCATCCCATAGACAGCGTTTGCATTGTGGTGGGGGTTACGTATGTCATGCAACGGGACTCACTTCCTGGTATACAACTCCGATCGGGCGCAACCATAACTCCAAAATGGAAGTATCAATTAATGAGCATTGTCGTTTTTGTGGCTTAAACCTTCGCATCCAAGGGACTATAATGCACTCAAAGTTCATATTGACAGCAGGCCTCAATTTAAGGGTGACCGGTGAAAACGTACACACAAGCTGACTAACATCACCGCATTCAGCCCTCCCTCTGTTTGCTGATTGGCCATACAGATCTTTGGCTTGAGAAAACCTAACTGCATTGAGAGTTTCTCTGACTGTGTGTAATCGCTAAATGTAATTAAGCGAACCACCAGTTGGGCGCTCACCTGGCAAATAAATGCTACCTGCTGACAGTATAATTCAGTAGCAGACTTTTGGTCTTATTTTGTGTGTTTGAAAGGCATGCTAACTGACTAGCGTTGGGTCGCCCAGTGTTGCCGTCCCAGTTTATGTATGAGACAGCGATAGAGTTACATACTGGCAAAACCTATAACTCTACCGCCACCTGAGACATAAACTGGTACAGCAACACTGGACGACCCAGCACTAGTCAGTTAGCACGCTAATTCTGGAGGAGATCTCTGCAATGCTATGCATATACTTTGGTTAGAAGATGACAGTGGGATTATTTTGCCATACTCTGTTGATATGTATAGTTGATTTTTGATTGCATTACACTTCAAAATGATACAAATAATACACATAGTCTCTTTAAATTGATCAAATGTCATGTTCATGTTTGCATGGGGCCTTTTCCACATGCCGGTATGATACGAAACAATAAAAAATGTGTGGAAATCCAAACATTGCACCAAGGTGTGATTGTTGGGTGAGTCATTCTATAACCGTAACCATTAATATAGTACTTTGAAAGTCTCTACTTTTCTGGGAAGAATTTTCACAAAATATTGGAATCTGTTGGGATTTACTCCCATTCAGCCATCAGTATGTTAGTGACGTTAGCTACTGATGCTGGGGCATTAAACCTGGATATGAACCAGCATTGGAATTTATCCAAAAGGTGTTTGATGGTAGTAAGACCATGGCTGTTTACAGGCCGGTCAAGTTTTTCACATCCAAATATGAAATCAATATCTTCCTAAGTTTGGATTTGTTTATGAGGGTATTGTCATGTTGAATCAGGAATAAGGCCCTCCCAAGACTATTGTCACAAAGTTAGAATGACACCATTGTCTTAACTGTTACTGTACAGTATGTTGTATAATATGTTAGAGCATTGTGAGGTGATCTAATCACAATTGTCTGTATCAGCAGCACATACTGGCTTTATTTCTTGGATTATCTGCACAAGTTCAAAAGGTTGCTGTAACTCTCCTGTATTTACAAACACACATAATAGCATGCTGATGATATGTGTGTAATGTAAATGTTAGTGTCATGTGTAAATTGCAGGTAAAAGCAATGACTTCAGGAGCTAAAAACAAATTTAGGCAATAATTGAAATGTAGCATAAAATTGCCCTTGCAAATAACCATGACCCATTATGTGAACACATTCCCTCTTTTCACCGAGAAACCAAACCTCAGAATGGCA
>JANJYQ010228110.1:0-10767 GCA_024605255.1 Rastrelliger kanagurta | reverse complement strand
CTCTCTCTCTCTCTCTCTCTCTCTCTCTCTCTCTCTCTCTCTCCCTCACTCACTCTCTCTCTCCCCCTTGCTCTCGTTCTCCACCCAGCTGTAGATCAGGATGCATGGATACTGGGAAGGAGCATAGTAGCAGAAATAAGAGAGAAGGAGAGAAAGAGAGGGAGCCAGAGAGAGGGGAGAGAGGAGGAGGTAAAAAAGGCAAGGCATAGTAGGACAGAGTGTGTTGGAGGGCAGCATACTGTAGCATACTGCTATGTTGTGATTATGGAGTAGGGCATGGAGCAGCAAGACCAAAATAAGAGGAGAAAGGATACAGTAAGGACACAGTCTGGCTTTATACCTGATCAATAAAAGGTAGATTAGTTCACAGTCAGAGAATTTGAAAAAGGGCTCATTAAGCAGCATTGCTTTGCAGAACTGGATGCCTGCAGAGTCCTCTGAGTTTGACTTCTAACACCAAGGGATTTAAGACACAAAGACAAAGTCACTCCGGACCTTAAGGACCTCGGAGGACATAAAACGGAAAAGTGGAAAACTAGCTCCTGACATTTGGAATCAAGAAAACAAGACATCTTGCAGCTGCATCAAACAAATGCTCAGGTATGACTGTTAAACAGAATCAATGAACAGAATAGGCCGAGGTAGCAATTCTGCTGAAGCGAGTTTAAAAAAAAAAAAAAAGAAAAGTGTTTGGTATTGCAAGAATGTTTTTGCCTTCTCTGCAAAGGAGGATTTGATGGTATGTTAACATAGCAGGACAGTTGTCATTTACTGTTAGATAGTGACAACAAACAAAGATCACTTAAATGGGCACAAGGAACAATGGATAATAACCAAAATCTTTTTAAAAAGTCCCTACAGATATAGATGACTAGGCTAAATGTTCTTTTTGCTATTTTGACATCCCTGGATGAAGGCTGTTGGGGAGGACGAGGACGAGGATGAAGGAGTGAAGGGAACCTTGTCACAATGTGTTTGCATAACATTTTTGTCATAAATCAACACTTGCAAGCACACACATACAGTCACCCTCGGGGTATTTTAATGTATAAGCAAACGCCAGGGCACGAGCAGAAATTCCACACAACCCTGTCTTGTTGTTGACTACCGAACTGTTGTTGCGTAAATCATTTAAATGACCTCCGGTGCACACAAGGAAACTGGCACATGAGAAATTATGGGTGGCACAGACCTACATGTTTTCATTCTCTACTTGTCAAATATGGTAACTTGATCAGTGGCCCTGCACTTCAAACTTTGACACTTTAGGTACAACTCACATGTCAGTTTTGACTGTGCCCGGCTGCTCAATAAATGTCAATGCTGTAATGTTCCAGTTTAAAAATGTAGCCCTAGGCTGATGTTGTAATGCAGTTTATTCTGTTTCCTTGTGTTTCATAGACCAATGTTGCAATTTTCTTCCTGTTCCACTTTATCACTTCAGATGATAAGAAATTTGTTCTTCACTCATCACGAAGTAGGTTTTCAAAACGTAGTGCAAACACTTGGTGCAGAAGTGAAGAACAACGCAGGTATACATCATTAAAAACTACTCAAGGTAGCTATTCACCATGTCTCAAGGCAACAAGTGTGCTACCGGGATATTGAATGAACATTGCTGCCAATTTCTCCAGATGCCATTAGTTGCAGTTACAGACCATTTGTGTATGAGGCATTTCATTTTAATTCAAAATTTCATTATTTTTTCCTGGCGAGAATATAGCATGTTTTTAATGTTGTCTTATAAAGTTTGATGAACTCTTGCTGTTGCTGCTAGCTACGTCACATACAGCTATTATCTCATTTGCTGCATTTTGAAAGGTTGGCATCAAAGTCAAAGTTGAAATATTTTGAACTTTGAGCATTACACCCAGTGGCAGTTTCAAGTGGTACATCACATCAAGGGTAGCACTTCGACCTAGTTAGATGCCAGCGCTCTCCTTAACAAACAATGGCAATATCAATATCGATATGGTGTTTTATATAATTCCTGAAGAGGGTGCTCTAGTCTGTAATGTTTAAGGAATTTGTTCCCTGAGTAAAGTTGTGTTTGAATTAATGATCTGGGTGTGTGACATTGCCTTAAAACATGAGTGGGATTATTTTACTAATACATAAACGGTTGAAAGGTGAATACCATTTGTCTGCCAAGAGAGCAGTAGAGTTGACATTTACTGGCAATGTAGCTGCATACTGGGAAGTTTTTAAGCAAAGTGTTGAACTCTGTTAACAACTATGAAGCTGTGATCGCTAAATGTTGAGCATACCACACACCAGGGATGAATGAGACTTATATGAGGTTTGGTTTTCCTAACAGACTTCATAGAATTATTGAATGGACCGCCATGCAGTGTTTTCTACAGTAAATGAAGAAAGGCAGCCTATACTGGGATTACATGCATGTTAGAAGCTAGGACTGATAGAGTGCACCTTATTGACAGTGAAGCAGTGCAGCTAGCCGCCAAGTCAATGGCCCAGGCTAAGCTGCACAATGAGATCACAACAGAGCTCCCGAAAGGGTTTGAAGGCCTAGGGAAGCTGCCAGGACCACAAGATACAGCTCAAAGAAATGCAGAACCTGTCATTCACCCAGCCAGAAAAGTGTCATTAGCACTGAAGGGCAGATAAGAAAAAATGAACTGGACAGGCTGACAGAACTGGGAATTATGAGACAAATTGAGGAACCTACAGAGTGGGTCAATTCACTAGTGATAAATGAAAAGAAAGATAGGAAAGTGTGGCTGTGATTGGCACCAAATGACCTGAATAAATGGATTAAAAGAGAACATTTCAGGTTACCAATTAAGGCTGACGTCCTGGGGCGAAAAGAGGGTGCAAGTTCTCCAAGCAAGATATCTAATCTGTACTTCAACAAAGAACTAAGTGTGTGTTGTGAATGGTGTTGTGGTAACTGAAATGAAATAATCATCCTGTGTTCTATGAGAAAAGACTTGGTCAAGCAGGAACATGAAAGGCATGTCAGAGAAATAATGTATTGGTGGTATATACAATACATAGAGACATTGAGAATATAGTATAGAGATGTAAAGCCTGCCAGAATAACATGTTCCACCTAACTTGCAAAAATTATCTAGTTGTGGTAGACTATCATTGAAGATGCCCAGAGTTTGCTTTTTCTTCTGACAATTTCATAGTGAAGAATATGCTTTGTTTTCCAGGAAATGTCCTCATTACCAACAATTGAACAATTGAGCGAAAAAGAGTATTTGAATAGTGAAAAGACTGCAGAAAAAGGCTTGAGAAAGTAAGGAGGATTAGGACTGGGCAATATATTGATATGATATGAATAACTTTTTTAGACTTTTGGATATCGTAATATATCGCAATATAGTATAGGTGTTTTTTTCCTGGTGGTCTAGCTCTTCTATTATTTGCATTTTACTCACTTTGTTATTGTTCTGTCCTCACTAGGTGTAACTGATAGGCTAGTCTGGCATATTGTAACATTGTGATATTGCATAAGAATTTTCTTTTCCTGGTTTTAAAGGTAATGGTCAGAACAGACTGTTTTAATTGTTCTATTATTTGCCAGTTATCCACTTTGTCATAATAACCACATTATTGATGATTATTTCTCAAAATTCGCATTGTGTTATTCCTACAATATTGTCAAAATATCAGTCTAAATTATTGTTATATTTGATTTTATCCATAATGCTCAGCCCAAAGGAGGATCCCTACCTAGGGATTTTAAACCACAGAGCAGCACCACTAGAGTGTGGGACGGTCCCCAGCAGAGCTGCTGATGAACAGGAAACTGCACACTTCCATCAACATAACATTGAATAGCAGGGGACTAGAGGTAAGACGAGAAAGGAGAAATACCAGACAAGATAGAAGGAAGTATGACAAGTCTGCCAGACAGCTGTCACCACTAGCAGAGAATGATATTGTCAGAGTGAGAAGTGGGAGTGAATGCGGCCCAGTGGCTAAAGTACTGAGAGAAACATCTCCTCGGTCCCATAAAGCAGAGACAGAATAGTGTAATGTCCTTTGATGGAACAAATGACATCTCTTTGCTGTGCCAGTCACGTCAAGACAGGATTAGGCGATAGAAGTAAAGGCGCAGTATAGGGGGGCTGAGCTGGTTGAGATGGATCTCAACACAGGTACTGAGATATTAGTTAAAATCTGCCCTCAGGTTGCTAAGGACGAGTTGTGTAAGAAAAGAGAAACTCCCAGGAAGCCTGAGTATCGAGAGGTTCACAGAACTAAAAGACTAATTGAAGAATTTTAGAGATGGGGGGAAAAAGAAAGCAAGCAACATGGGGTCAGCAAAGTAAGGCATATTATTGCTAAGGGGAGTAAGGATAGAAGTTATGTGGAATAATTTAAGTGACACTGTTCAGTTATTCTAGTGAACAAGTGGAGTTGATAATAAACTGCCTGTAGTCTTGGGTTTAGAGCTCCTCAGTTTCTCCTCTCAAAGGATGTTTCCTTTCCAGTTATAGAATCATGTTAAGTGTTACATCTATTGGATTAGGATGATGCTCCAATATGAAGTGATTAAAGAGGACCTATAATGTTTATTTCAGCATTAAATTTGTATTTTTGGACTTATGCTGGTCTAAATACACTGTACATATAGTACAGTGATGTAAAGTTACTGCTGATGCAAACCCAACATTTCTTGCTTCACATTCAAATTAAAATAATGGCGAACTTGTATTGGAAAGAATTTACAGGAAGCAAAAACTGCCACAGTAACAATGATAACTGATGAAGAGCTGCAGTGTAATGGAGTCATGGCTCAGCATCATTACCTGCAAAACACTGGAAAAACACAGAAAAACAACAGAGCAGTGATCTCATACACTGTGCATGGAGCAGATGACCATATAAAGAAATCTGTCACAAGCTGACAACATTTTAGGCTGAAAGTAAAAAAAAATGTTGGAAACTTAGCATTCAGAGCAGTCTGTGTCTACAATACACTCATGTCCTGGGCTTATCGGACTAGGCTAGATGCAGTCTCATCCCTGTGAGCATGTGTAACCTTCATATGTATAAAGTTTGCATTTCTTATTTTGCTCTTATTTCCTGTGAATATGCACATTTATTTTTGGTAGGACACTTTATGTATGTAATGAGAGGAAACTGACAGTAAAATAGAAGTAAACAGTGCAGAAACAATAACAGAACACAGGGAAAGAAACAGAGAATAGACTATAATGAGAGGATAGCTCGATATGAAAGTGGTAACATTGGTCTGTCAACTGCAAGGAAACAGAATAAACAGCATTAAAATATCAGTCTAGACTATCTGACTGGCACACTACAGCATTGATGAACAGCCCTGCATGTGTAAAACTGATGCAAGAAGGGTACCAAGTGCATCATAGCTTGGAGCATAGCACCATTGACCAAGCTGCCATATTTAATGAGTTGAGAATGAGAATGTCTTGCACAGAGACACACACATACACACACACGCACTCAGCCCCCCCACTTATAAAGGATGTTCCAGTTAAATGCACGCAAACTTAATGAAGTCTATACCATAGCATCAGTATATACATTATGGCCTCTTTCCAAGGTGAGCTGAATGTGGAGGACAACACAGTGGAAAGCTGCCCGCGACAGCAAGTAAGAGAGGAGAGAGAGAGAGTTCACCACAGGAGCTACAATGTGATTTAGTACTTTAATCCACAAATAAATTATTCTGTGTAGTGTCAGACGCAGAGAGAGGATCTGGGTGGTATATTTGACACATTAATATTGAACACATTTTCATAAGCTCCTCTTATTATCAGTATTAACACATTAAAAATTCTTTTTTATCTAGTCAAACTGTGTCAGGAGTGTTTGAAAGAAAGGGCATAATTTACTCTGCCTGTGTCAAATGCGCAGTTGATTTAGGACAACCCTAGTTATCCTTCTATTCTGTAATGTTGGAGCAGTTTTCTTGTCTCAGCCCTAGCACTGTACATTGTTCTAACTTGTTCTGCTTACTCATGGCTTTCTTTCATAGCGCTGTCGAAAGAAAAACGCCTCTCACTGGAAACTTCTTCCTTTCTTACTTTTTAGACGGGTTAAATGGTTTGGAAAACTCTCACGCTCTCTTGAGGTGTCAGACTCTTGAGTCAGTCAGACGGAGGAATGGGGAGACGAGCGGCTGACCCGACTACTCCGGTTCCAGTCTTAGGTGTCCCTGCTCTGGTTGGAGTGCGTGGGTGGAAGACAACAGGAGGAGACAGAACTGGAGGGGCCCTGCTGCATACGTGGGGTCTTCATTGTAGTGTTGGCGTTCAGACATCTCCAGGGATAAGCAGACCACCTACCCAGCACAGTGTACAGCTAACTGATACACTCTCCACGCCATCAGGTTGCATTACTCAAACATCCAATAGCTATATTACCAAGGAAACAGAGTACAAGGAGATATTACTGCTAACAAAAAGTGACAAAGAGAAAAGGGCTATTTTAAAACTGAGAAATGGGGAATCCAAGACCAAAAAAGAAGTGACTTTCAAAGCACTTGGAGGTGAAGCCCCTAAGGATGTGGCCTGTAGCCAGAGGAACAATAGTGGAACTTACTGCTATGCTAGGGCAATCAAGACCAACCCACACTTTGCAGGGAATGTACCTAATGTCAGGCCTAAATTGAAATCTACATCCCGCTACACCAATGGCAGTGTGGTTGATTCAGAGGCCATGGGTGGAATTAGCATTGATAATGATGAAGCAGAACCTGTAAAGGGTGCAACTTGTCGTGGAAGAGACCAAACCAGACTACAAGGTCATTATGCAGAACAGTCAGGGAAGACGCTGCTGTTATCCACTGCCCGACCTTTCAGCATGCCACAAAAAATATGTAGCCACTGTGGTGGGAGACAGTCTGTAACCACCAGAGCTGCCACTTCAGGGGAGAAAGGCCTTGCCACTGATTACTGCCACGGAGAGAAACCATTTAAGTCAGCACTCACCTCAATCTCGACGACGACACATCTCCACGTGCCCCTCAAAGCAAGCCATCAAGTCCCTGAGGGCATCACCAACAGAGAAAAAAGGACACATGTTACAGTCAACCCACAACTACTATATCTTAACGAGGAGTTAAGATACAGAAAAACACCACATCCTGCATGCCCAGTGCATTCCATCAACGAACACTCAAAAGGTGATATGGTCACTTTGTCACATCCATGTGCCGGTAGTGATGCTGCATCCCCTCCAACCACAACCATCCTACATGCGAAAACCATCACTGTCACTAAAGCAACTATTGAGACAAGAAATGACGACAGTTTAAAATCCTTCACAAAACTGTCACAGGACGGTAAAATCCTCCGACCAACAAGTCTCACATTGACTCCTCAGATGGCCACAGCTACCAAACCAAACAACCCACATTCAAACACCTATCCTAAAAACTTCAAAACATCCCAACACAACTCTACACAACATAACGTCCACCAGAATGTGTGTGCATTTGTTCATCCTGCGCCTGAAAGTACCCTTTCGCCAGCTTCTCATTCGTACACTACAGCTGCAGGGCCTGGAAACACATTTAATACTAACACACATAAAACAATCACAACCGTTAATGTGGCACAGATGTCCGCTGAGAGAATACCCTCTAAAGTTGCTAATGCTCAGCATAAAACCACATCTCTGCACTCAGTGTGTACAGAAAACATAACAGCAAACACAAGAGATAGCTTACAAAGTACTCCTAAATGTTCCACCTTATCACTAGCCAGCAAGGCATTAGATCCCTTTCATGAATCAGAAACAACTGCACAACCAACACCTGCAAGTCCACAGCATGCTTCAGCTGACCGCACTCATAAACTACAGAAAAAGTCATCCTCAAAACTTGACAGCAAATCACCAGGTAAAGTATCTATTATTGATACTGTAATGAACTCGACTACACTCCCCACTTTGGCTAAGACATCATCCACAACTATACCAGATCCACTCCACAGCATTCCTGCCCCAGAGAGACCTGTGAATCATAACATGACTTCAGATCAACCTACTCGCACTAGCACTCAATGTAATGCAAAAACTGTAGTCACTCAAATTCACTCTATTCAACCGGACTGCTCCGATTCTGAATTTACACCCCATGTAACTACAGTGTCTCTAAATACAAAATCTAGTCCAACTAATTTCCTAGAATCCAAATCTAGGTTGCCTACAAATGCATCTCCCAGCTCCATAACTACATGCAATAGCACTCAAAGCAAACCTGTAGCCCTCAGGAACTCGTCAACCAATCTGAAAAACCCACCACCCACAGCTACCTCTTTTTCATCTACACAAAAAGAAAACCACAGTCCCATCTTCGTATCAGGTACAACTTTCCCTCAAACAGTAGACACAGCACAACACATCAATGAAACAGACCACACAACCAAATCAGACTTCACACAAACAGACATCAGAGCCAATACTACTAATGAATCTGGTTTTGGCTGTGTCGTTCCCAATCTGGAAAACATCCCCAAAACAACTCTGGTTGCACTATCCGAGCCGTTAAATGTATCAAAAACTCCTAACAGAGACAATGATGTTTCAAACACGGTGCTGAACCACAATAACCTGCACACAAAAGCAGCCACTGAGCTCACAAACAGCCAAGCGAGCACCTACAGTTCTACCCCTAAATCAACCATCAATCACAATACTGTATCATGTACTGATAAAAACAAATACACTGGTAATCTAATCAATGATTTAGTTGTGCATAAGTCAAAAGATCATGGAGATTCAAATCCATCACAGGTCACTAACATTTCCCTAATTAAGTCAAGCAGCTCGTGTCTGCAGGGTTGCATAAACACAAAACAACAAATGCTTGCACATTATCAAGGACACACAGAAACAGAACATGAGGGACACTGTGAGTTATCCCCACCAGTAAAAACAGCCCAAGAGACAGATTCAAATACAGAACAGTTCGCCTTGGGCATATCAGCCATGCATGCAAATATGAAGTTTAAATCCAATGCAGATAAACAGACACGTCCCAATTACTCAGCACCCTCTTTTATTGCACAAACAAACTGTGAGCCCATTTTCTCATCACCGGCAAACACTAGCGTACATGTCAACCCCATTACTGAATCATCAGCCCACCAAAACTTTGATTCGGTTTCATTATTACTACCGCAAGCACGCACAGGTTCTGAGCTTTCATTCAATGCACCGGCTTCATTCAGCGGTGAGGGAGAACTTTGTATGCGCACAGGCCCTGAATGTAATAACATATTGCCGCCATCAACAATGAACTTGGCATCCGTTCCCCGCCTCCAGTCCAGCGAGGCTGAGGCAATCGTCAAATCGGATTCAAAGTTTATCCCAGCTCCCCCTCAACCATGCCCAGAGGACACCAGCTTGGCTCACTCCCACCCAGCTGATGCAGCCTTGTTGCTGCCTCCTTCCCCACAGTGTTGCAAATCAGCAGCCCTACAGCAGAGGCTTGAGACTGTGGAGGCCAGCCTGGCAGCCAACAAGGACAGGATCACTACTCTGCTTAACATTATCCATGACCTGGAGGCTTGCCATACTCCCACCAATGGGTAAGAAGCCGTTTGTGTGTGCGTGTGTGTGTCTGCAATGTGAGGTAGTGTAGGTGAGAGGGTCTTTATTTGCATATAAAACATAGTCTAATCAGCAGTGTTGACTCAACTTTAATTTTAACCCTAATCAGATTATGTCATTTACACATTGTTCAATTACACCATGTGTGTTAATAATGTAACATATAGTTTAATATAGTAGTTAATATTATATTGAAAGTTATATTAAAAATTATAAATCAGCGACATACCATACATTCACATCAATACATGTATTGCTGCCAGAATAGGGTCTAAGGAATTACTTTAAAAGCTGTCCTGCACTGCTGATCTTTTGCTTTCTACTGATTCATCACTTGAATTTACTGGAACTACTCAGGCTTTGTCATCCAAAAGCAAGCTGAATTGTTTCTCAGTCTAAAAATGCTGTTGTGTCATTGTTTGTGTAATTATGTGTATGATTATTAATCAAAGGTTTAATAGAGAAATTGTGGGTTGCCATGAGAGCAATAACAATATAAAGTGATTGAAAGAAATAAAGATATACAGCCATTTATTATGCAATGATATAAAAAGTTAGAAGCCTTTTGAAGAGAAATATAATGTTATGTTATGAAGCTGCCAGCATAAATGTGTTATAAATCAGGGATTGTAACATGATAACATGAAGCTTTAACATTGTTACTAGTCTGCCAACAGGTCTGTGAACGTGCTCCTACATATGACAGAAACCTATTTGGGCAATTCAAGAGGGCATGTCTCAGAGAGATTTATTTAGCTGTATAAATTCTTCTGGGACAAATAACAGGAATTAAAACGGCCCTCTGGCAATGTGTCTTTGTCAATCATTCTCATCTGTAGCACTGTGCTAATAAGTTGTGACCGTCTCTGAGGTCATGTTTCAGAATAACCAACTCTTAATAACTGACTGATGTCTGACATAATGCATGTTATACAACTCATCGGTGCCAACAGCAGTCTGAATGAATATCACACAGGGAGGATGATTGGAGATGTAAAATTGTAAATCATTTTGGAAGTTTCCTTTATTGACTAATTTACTTTTGTTTATTCTAGTCGACGATGCTACAAAACTGGACAGGACCTAAAAAACTGCTCAACCTGCCAGAAGACTGCTTGTATAGTCTACAGGTGAGATAATGGAGAAATTGGCAAGAAATAATTCATATGAGGAACTCTAATACAAGATTTGATA
>JANJYQ010228005.1:3123-18305 GCA_024605255.1 Rastrelliger kanagurta | reverse complement strand
AAGCACCCTGGGAATAAGAACAGGTAGTATCCTTGACCCTCAGTGAACGAAAAAAGAAAAGAAGAAAGAAAAAAAAAATGAAGAAATTAACCATTCATAGGGCGACGCTGGAGGTACTCTTTGATCACCCTGTCAACAATGTTACCCTACAATGACATGGCTGACCTCAGTTGTCTCCCTCTTTGCTATCTGGCTCTACTACTCTAGTCACTACTAATCTTAGAGGGGATCATCAAAAGGACAATCTTGTGGAAATATAGCACAGTAAATAAGGACAGCTGTCTCATGCAAGTCAGATTGTTCCTGTGAGACCAGAAAAGCTGTCAGGGTCCCTGAATATCAAGAGATGCAAGGAGAGTTGGAGAAAACACATACTAGGATTAGAATTCTGTTCTTTAAAACATGCAGGCAGACTAAACTAAAACCATCCTAGAATGAGTTTGATCAGGGGACGAGTTATCCAGGTAACGCACACCCTGCTGAATTTATAATCCTCCTTTGAGCAGCCCTATCTTCACCCTTCTACAAAGCTCAGTTCTGCAATGTTTTCTTTTAAGTCCTGCACCCGTTTTTTCCAAAAATACATCGATTTTAGTTTGTCTGTGTTTTACCAGAGCCTTCTGAATCCCTCACAGACAAAGAAGACAAACAAAGATATAAAACACCTGCATGCCCCTGTCTGTAATAATGACTTTCACTGTGTTACCTTTGCATTGTTAGTTGCACAAAGACAAACATAAACACTAAAATTTGTATAAATATTTGTACAAGATAAGTGCAAGGATACATGTATGTATGCAAAACCACATGTATAGACAGATCAGCAACCTGGCAAAATTGATCACACGACACTTGAAAAAATCCTGTCACCTCTTAGAAATGTATGTTTGTCAATGCTGTGTAAGTGACCTGAAAAATTTAATAGTTGCACAAGGAAAATAAGATGGGGGGGAAAGAAGCTTTTAGATATCCAGTTTCTGTGCATCTGTGGGGAGATGAATGAGTTGTGTCATGGGGTAAGGGTTTGAGTCTTTATCCCCACAATCCCTTTGGCATAAAATTGAGCATTTACTGATCTGATGATGAAACAGAATCCTTCCACAGAGAGAAATTTCTCTTACTCTCTTCCAAGATACAGAAAGCTCTAGAAAACAATCATGGACATCCATTTGTAGTCCTATTGGCTGCTAAGTATTGCAGTGAAGATTTTTTTCGTCTGCATGTGATTCAAGGGTGAAGATGACAGGTGTAACCCACATTCTGCATCTTGTCTAACGTCTTTATGTCTCCTACATTAGACATGCCACTGCATGGCGCTCTTTCATAGGCATGGATTATCATGTTCTTCAGAATGTCTCTGAACCTTTTCTTTTTAACTTTCAAAGTAAAAGAAAAAAAATACTGTCTAATACATGTCATTTATCCTCAGCTTTACATATTACAATTTAATTCTCCCAACATGAAAGGGTATTAGTCAAGTGAAAAAATGCAAGTTAATGTCCTTTGCTTTTATATTGTCATCAATACTACAGATATTACTTGTTTCATTTGAAGTGACCACTGCAGTAAGGGGATGGCACATGTGAGGGGAGAGAAAATAGGGTGGTGACATCAGCAAACAATGCAAGATATTGTGAGACACAGACACTATGGTGGGGACCTGGTAGGTGAGGTGGTATCATGAGGGTTTATCTTATCCATCTTTAAAACATGGTGGAATGGTGAACACTTGCTGTATTATTAACTGCCAAAACTGTTCTCACAATGTTTGTGGGAAACAGGAGACTTAATAGAGAGGTGTCACATGGCATGAGTAGCAGCTGTAAGACAAAGAAACATCACCTTCAGCAACATTTCCTGACACATGTTTATGTGTTCACACCACTCACATAGCTAAGTTATAATCAAAACACATTTAACTGTTTCCACTTGCACCACACACATGGTGTTGGGTAGCCAGTTTGTGTTGTTTATTGTTGGGTTGTTGCTATATACGTAATTTAGCACTAACTAGCCAGCTACATAGCTGCATTACTAATTAAAGAGTACAGTGTTGTGCTATGTAACTCCATTACACCTCAAGCATACAGAGCAATGCACACTGAGACGTTTAAACAAGGCAGGTGGCTCTAGGTCTGACAAGTGAAGCCAGTGTTGAAGTGCTTTAAACATGCATTTTTTTCTAATGGCCAGCAGGTGGCAACTCCACTGGTGAGAGAATGACCACACTTCTCAATTTATTACCTCAGTAAACAGTTTCCTAATGATTTTATGGTCCCAAACAATAGTTTCAAGTCTTCTTCAATACAAAATGATGTTCATTTTGTAAATTATGGTCCCATTTTGAGTCAAATAGACGATAAAGCAGAGTGTGCTTTAGGGCACATTTTTACAGTGACATGTCACTATCATAGTGACAATGTTGGTTATGTAACATAACCATGGGATAAACCCAAAAACTAAAAGTACAACCGCTGCCATTTCACAATGTGTTTTAAGTTCATAATGTAAATTGTGGCATTTTGCTTGCCTAAAAAGTCATGTTTAGAATTAAGCTGTATTAAAAGACCTTCTGAGAAGTTGGCTCTTTAGTTTTGTAGGTATTGATAAATGTACTAAATAACGTTGTTTCAGGTAAACTCTGGACATTAACCCTTCAGGACACTTGGATTGCAGCGGACAAGCACTATCAAGGAACATTACAAAGTTAAAAGTGTACTTTTATCGACCTTTTCGTCACGAGCGCCAACGACTCTTATTATATGGGCAAAATATATGACGAAAACCCCCCCGGGTCTCCAGCTGCCCTTTGAGAAATAAAAAACTACTCCGGAGTGTTCATCAACATGTGAGTGTGAGTCGATAATTTCATTTTTTGGTGAATTACTGTTTATATATATTAAATAGAATTTATATATTTTAACTTACAAACACAATGGCAGTAAACATTGTACGGCTAAACTCTTTTTTCATTATGTATTGACAGGTTATTATTTGTATTAAAAAAAAGTTGAGCCAGTTACCCTTCAGTCATCATTATTGGTAGCAAAATTTGCCCTCTGAACTATAGGGAACTGCATTCTCATATAAGTCCATTTCAAAAACTCTTCTTCTCACTTCTCAGTTTCGATCTTTCTCCATATTGTCATCCCTTGGTGTGTTTCTCATTTGTTTTTTGTCCCTCTTCTCTTTTATCATGCTTTTCTTTTTTTCCTAGATTCCCTGTTCTCTAGTGCAGCCCTCCAGGCAGATGCAAATTTTTACCAAATAAAATATGAATAATTCATTTCCCAAAAGAGATGTCAGCCACTTAATTACACTTTCTAAACATTTATTTTTCTCAACTTTTCTATGTCTCCTTCTCTCTAACCTTGTTTAGTGTGGTCAAAAGGTTTGGGTCATATAGTGAGGGTTACTGATGTTTTAAATGCAGCATTTACTTCCGCAAATATTAGATTACAGAGACTTTACCAAATCACTTATAAAGAATACACCATCCTCTTTGATTTGGATTTTTGTTTGTGTTATAGAATATCTCAGTGCCAAATGTTTGTATATTTCCCCTTAATGTGGCAGTTGTGACTCTATGCAGCCTGCAAAAAAATCACATTTATTACAAAACCAGTGGGAAGCTGACAGAGGTTACCACAATAACTGTCATCACACATGAGGCCTCACTTGCCCAAATCTCAATCTCAATCTCCAGTATTTCAATAACAGAGCTACAGAGAACAAAGTTAGCAAGATATAGGACACAACTGCATTTACAGGTAATGTTTCAGGTTCATATAAACCAGAATTTTCCTTGAAAGTAAGCTCTACTGACTGTGAAAGCATTAATCTTAAGGTTTAGCTGTGTGACATATCAAAGTTTTTAAGTCTGCAGCTTTTTTAGAATAGCATAAAGGTACTATATTTTTACCTGGAGGACTCAGAACAAAATTTAATTCATAATTGATTATAACTGGAGTGAACATGTGTGGGAAATACTATCAAAATACTCAACATCAACACTCAATATCTTGGCTAAACATTCATGATTATCAATTTAAAAGTCCATTGTCATTTCAGAGAATGCAGTAGGTTAAAGGTCACTGGTGCACCAGCTGTTGATACTGAATATCTAACAAAATTTACATATAGGAATGAAAATCTCAATATAAATACTTCAAATGTTTTAGGTCTATGTTTGCCTTAACCCATTAAAGACAGCTTGTTAATCACAGGTCAGACAGAGGATTTTTTTTCTTGCTGTACAGATTGTAAAGCCCGATGAGGCATTAATACAGTATACAGTATTAACATCATTGACTGTCTTTGCATGGTTTTGGTTGTGCATTTAACAATAGGGTACTTCATGGAGAGCCTCTGAGGCATGTCAACACATCTTGACTCAGCAGTAAAAGTTATGTGGCAGACAGGGAGGGAGAGGGAATACAACATGGTTTAGATTAATACCATCAGTCAGACCCTGACTAATGAGGATGGCTTTTACTGTAAGGCAGAATCAGACTTAAGCTCCTCAACTTGTTGACAGCTTTGTCCTTGGGTTGATTATGGGGAAATCATGACCTTTACAGAGAAACAGTTTGTGCTGTTGTTGGATGAAACCTGCATCTTTACCATAAATGGGTGTTTCATTTTAACACCTTCAAAATCATTCAACGTAAAGATGACAAGGTAAATATTGAGGCTGAATCTGGAAACTACATATTGTACTGGTTCGCTGGCAGGATTTATCCTTTGTCCCTTCCTAGGAGAGAATGGGATATCGCTATCAAGTGCAAACATAGTCTCCCTCTGATGACTATTTACTGTATTTCTAAAGGTCTTGATTGGGGGATTTGAAGTGGGGGAACAAAAGATCTCTAGAGCCTCTTCACCCACAAATAACCAGCTTTGGGTCTCTTATTAAGTATCCCCCAAAGAGGCATGTTTAATTGCTAAGTGTTAATTAGAGATTTAAAAGGGAGGGGCTGCAGCACCCCATTGCCATTTCCTTCTAAAGCCGTGTGGGACTAGCATGCCACAACATGTTACTCATATGCAAGGCCCCCCTGGGCATCCTTAAATGTTATCATCGACTACTAACAATAAACACAACAACTCACTTATCCAGCACTGAATAATATCAATAATATAATTTTGAAAACCTAAGAGAAAACAGGCTCAAGTGGATCACAGAGCTTCCAAATGCTGGTTAGTAAGACAACATAGATCACAAGTCACCACAAATGAGTGAGATTATCTCTTTTGTTTGGTGTTCCCATCCCCATCTCTGTGTGCTGTATAAATTTGCACTGTAGAGAGTCATAGTTAAAGATAAGCAGCGGCTTAGAGGGAGCTGGAGTGGCAGGCATACCCTGTATGCACAGTCACATGTGCAGCCATCTTGTGCCCCCAATCTGAAGAGATGTAATTCTCTTTGTGTGATAATAGTTCTCAACATGCCTGAGACAAGAGGGAGCAACCCTCAGGGGAATTTGTCAGATGCTTAACCTGTTCCAGCTCACAATGTTTTATACTATGTGGTAGCAGAGCAGCTCGCTGGGTAACACAAGGGTTCAATGTGGAGATGAGAGACTGCAGCAGATTAGTGTATAATACTGCTACTCGGGTATATAATATCAAAGTGCTGTAGTATTCTACACTACAGTGCAGATTGACAGGGTAAAGCTGAAATAGCTCACTAATCAATTGGTCACCAGAAAATTAATCAGTAACTATTTTGATAATTACTTAATTTTCATTAATTCCACAAAGATGCCAACAGCATTTTTTCCCAGTTTCTTAATCGAAAAAAATGCTGTTTTTCTTTGTGTTAAATAGTAGCAAAATGAATATTGTTTGGTTTGACAAAAACATTGAGACAATAATCAGATTAATTACATGAACAGATTAATTGATAATAAATATAATCACTAGTATTAACAATGTAATTATAGTACATCAACTTAAGGTTGAAACAAAAAATTACTAGAAAAAAAACAGAAAAAAGTCAATTTGATATTGATATAACGTTGTTCATTTATCAAGCAACAAATTTCCCCAGATGGTTAAAGACGATGGTTAATTTGAATATTTGTTGCTAAAAAAATAAACATCAACATCAGAGCACCAGTGGGTAGAAACTCCCCTTAGCCAAAATGGAGTAACCAATTAAAATAAAGACAACACAGAATGTATCACTACTTCACAATTTAACTAAAATCCCATAGCACTCTACACTTCTAGCACATGGGAGTCACTGAAAAGATGTCATGAAGGAAAACCTCACATTATGTGCAGCTCCAATCCATCTCTATTCCATTCAGATGTGATATGGAATCAAGTAATCCATGCAGTCAGACACATCTTCAACATATTTAGTTAACAACAGGTAGAAAAAGCTCATTCTTTTAATACTCTATTTTCTCGGGTTCTGTTGACACACAGCAAAAGACTGACAACAGGCATATATATTTTTAGTAGATTGAAAATAAATCTAATAAAGCTATTTTTCATCTCAGTGGGGGCAACACTTCAACCCTTAGTATTTAGTATGATTGCTGCACTCTCTACTTTTTATAACAGTTAACAAGCTGCCTGATTCCTATTTAAGAGCTCATTTAAGTCTGCTTGCTAGCTTCTGACAGCCCAGGCATTTATCACATGGTGCCACATTGTAATAGAATTCTATTCAGGAAAGATTATACCCCGGCTTTCTGATGATAATTTTCATGATCTTTGAGAGCAGAGCTTTTTTTCCACACTCTTTTCTTTCCTGTCTGTATACTTCTAAGATTCCTTCATAGACCGATTCTATTCATCATCATCCCTCAGAGGAGTTTCACTGATTTCTTTCACATCTAAATTTAACTATTACCTGGACATCATCTCCATATACCGACTGGACAGATGGCCAGACAGCCATGTGTGTGAGGGCTCCATGCTCTACTTTTTACAGCTCCTTTATAGTGGATGAATGGAGGGCCTTGTCAGATCAGAAGTAGAACGAGTTAGCTAAATGTGTCATTGTTGTTTGGCTCAGCACTGGTAAAGATTTTGCCTCTTTCTCCACTGACTAAACTGACATCTGAGGCCACCATCTAGACTCCATCCCTCTGCGACAGCAGTCAGTTAGTTTGTACTGTGGTCATTAGGTGTTTACCAACTGGCAGGCTCAGGTCAAACGCTATACACAACCCAATCACAACAAAGAGCACAATGTATTAGCTTACCCAGATTACATGTATTCATTTGCATATTTCCATATGTATCTACACACATTATTTGTGAATACTGTATAATAAGCACAGTTGTTTTAAAAAAATATATATCAGTGATTTATTGGTCTGCAAAGAGTCTACCCTGCACTTAAGTAACCAACACTTCCTGCTACTTCACGAACTGGTGGTGGATGTAAATGATGCAGTTTTGTGTTTTGCTGACAGTATCTTTGGAATATCAACATGGAATTTTTTTTTTTCCAAAGAAAAAAAAGACTGGTGGCATTTCCAGCTTTTACTAATGAGGCAAAATGTCTAGTTCCTCATATTTCACAAACTATAATCTGCAACATCAGCTATACACATGTTGAGTCAGCATGTTAAATTGAGTATAAAAAGAGTGTCTAAACAACTGTGATGTTGTTTGGAAGTCAGCAGTGCGACCAAAATAAAGAACCACATCTATATAGATAAGTGATGAGACAATAAAGACTGTCTGTGACCCACATTTAAAAGAAATATCTAGCTTAAATTTCAGAAATCAAAACAAGATCACAAAATGCTTTTCCTTTGAAACTGTTAAAAAAGGTCTTTAAAAAGAACAATTAACATAACAAAAACTATTAATGAATAAACAACTGCGCCAAAATACAAATAAACTCAGTTATTATAATTCATATAACTTATTCATATTGTTTGACACTGTAAGTTATTTGTTATGTACATAGGACACAGTTCTTCAAATTTCTATCTATTATTAAATCTCNTAAAAAGAGTGTCTAAACAACTGTGATGTTGTTTGGAAGTCAGCAGTGCGACCAAAATAAAGATCTACATCTATATAGATAAGTGATGAGACAATAAAGACTGTCTGTGACCCACATTTAAAAGAAATATCTAGCTTAAATTTCAGAAATCAAAACACAAGATCACAAAATGCTTTTCCTTTGAAATTGTTAAAAAAAGGTCTTTAAAAAGAACGATTAACATAACAAAAACTATTAATGAATAAACAACTGCGCCAAAATACAAATAAACTCAGTTATTATAATTCATATAACTTATTCATATTGTATGACACTGTAAGTTATTTGTTATGTACATAGGACACAGTTCTTCAAATTTCTATCTATTATTAAATCTATTTAAATATGTATGGTAATAGACCTCATATATGACTGTGAATTGGTCTTTTAATATGGGTATTATTGTAGGTCTACAACAATGAATAGTCAATTTAAATTTGAATGAAAGAGAAAATTAAATTTGGAAATATTTTATTTTTTAATTACATTTCTCATTACATATTATACTGTGTACATTTTACATACTAATTTATTTTAAATGTCTGCAGATTTATGGCATCTATAAACGTCAGAGAAGTCACCACTTAATATGATACTATTATGACAGGATATTATTTTGCTTGTTTAGGCCAATTACATTTAGCTCTTATATCAACAATTTGGTCACATATTTACTTTTGAATTTCCTCCTAATTTTCACTATATACTAAATACACAGGCAACCACTTTATCTAATCCTGTTTCATAAAATTTGTTATAAATACTCTCTACTTTTGATGAATACTGTTGTCAAGAATTAAAGCGTCTCAGTGTCCTTGTACTTTACGTAAGTACCCACCCTGAGACTGATTTTTTGAGTTCATTACCACTCATCAGAGTGCTCTGACTGAGCAGATTAATATGAGCACATATACTATTATTTAAAGTATCCTGCATATAATATGCAAATATCTAGAGAGAAAGCATCTACAATTAAAAATTCTCTTTCTTTGAACAGTGTTTGATATTTCAAAGTGCTGGGTTGTTGGTATGCTGTAAAGTTTTAATGCAGAATTCCAGACATTATTATTTTTTCTAACCAAATAAAAAGGTGTGAATGATGAGTTAACACCTGTAATTTAATGATGTGTTTCTTTACTGCCACATCTGTCACTGGATGTTTGTATCAATGTTGGTAATCATTAGTTGTTCATACAGTATTGTGATCCTAAGATTTTCTTGAACTTTTCTTTAACTAACTCAAACAGCACAGAATCATCTCACACAGTTGCATATAATAATTTTGTGTATGGTAGCATGTTGTCAATTGTCTACTGTGTTGGTGGTGGTTCAGTGAGCAGATTTCTCTCCAGGCTGGGTCCCTGCTGACAAGAACAGTTGGCTCTGTCATGGCAAACCAGTGGCCATCTGAAAACAGCCACCTGTCTTCTTCAAAACTCTAGGGGTTGACCAATGGATTGTCCACTTTTTGTGTGTGGATTAAGGCATTAGTCGAACATGGAAAAGCAGAGTGAAATCTGCTGGAGGCAGATCCCATTGTCACACAATGGAGGCAAGGGCCAATGATAAAATGGGTTTATGTCTTTGAAGGAACTAACCCTGATAAGCGGGGAGGAGAGGGTATAATGTAGTGTAGTAGAAATGACTACTATCTGACTCCCACAGCCAGATGAGCACGCAATGACAGTGTACCCAGAGAGTGCCTTATCACTAAGGCATGTGGGAAGATAAATGAGAGAATCCACACTCTTATAAATTAATTGCAGTCTGCAGTAATAACCTTTCTGCAGGCAGGCACCGTGGGAAGCTATGGGGAGCACAGGGGAGCTTTTTTAGCTAGTTGGGGGATTCTTAAGGTGCCTTAGGGTGTGATCCCACAAACGGCAGAAAATGGCTTGGGTAGCACATGCTGACAGGTGCTGAGGCAGGCCAGCTGTTCAGTCTGCTTGGCAGCGATATGTCTCTAAAGCAGAGTAGCAGATGAGTGGTAAGTGCTGAGCCGGGAATCAGCTTGCTCCCCTTTCATTAAATGGCTACTGAGATCAGCAGCAGTAGTGATGTATCAACTTATACGTATGTTGCTTTTTGGATATTTCTCCTTTTAGCTTCTGCAAACAGTTTCTTGCTATACTCACCTTCAGAGGTCCATGAGGTGTTTAATTTACCCATTGCTCTACTGAAGTCACATACAGCCATTACGTCATATAATGTGTTGCTCTGCCTGTCTGCTTGGTTCTTTTTTTCTATGTTCTCTTTCACTCCCACTCTTCCCCTCTTTCATATGGATGCTGCCTCTTGAGCCTTTTCCTGCATTCCCTGGAGGTCATCCTCTCCAGTCTCCTCTTCGCTACAGACAGTGAGCAATGTGGCAGCCTAGCAGCTCAGCTCATTATCGCCCACGCTGGGTCTACAGAGGGCATGGCACTGTGCAACACAGCTCTGCCTGCACTGCCAGCTGTCAGGGCTTCCCTTTCCCTGAACTGGGCATACTGGGGTTCCTGCCTCTCTACATATAGGTCCACAGAGAAAAAAACTTCCAAAGTACAATTAAAGAATAAACGTCTTGCTTGGAATGCTCGGAGACATGGACACTAATCACAATTAGTTTTTTAACATTTTTTGTAATAGTGCTTTCTGTGTTTTTCCTCTGGACAGAATTAGCCTATTTCAGTTTTGATTGCCTCAACACATAGCAAGAACTTAAGATTTCCTCTCCCTAGAACAATGCTACAGGTTAGGGTAGGTATTTTAAACTCACAGAATGTAGCACATTAGATTGGGTTGTATGTTTGATTGAATTGAAATGGAACTGCAAAACTTAGAAGTCAGACCGTGTTTAGTGGTTGTATAAACTAAACTAAAATTAAATTTAGTGATGAACTGCTTCATTGAAGGAAAAAAAGCAAACAACTTACAACCGTATCCTCTTTTTGCAATAAATCAAGACTAACACAGCCAGCAAAATGTCACCTTGACTCACCTTTTCCTGGTACTGCCGTCGAGATGAGTCTAGGGATTGGATTAGCGCGGTGGCATGGCCCACAAACATGGCGTAACAGGTAGCGCCCACAATCATGCTGAGGATGGTCAGCCACACGTCTGTCATGCCCACTGGGGGGTACATGCCATACCCAATACACAGCATGTGGCTCATAGCTTTGAAAAGTGCGTAGGAGTACTGCTGTCCCCATGTGTCATTCTGGATGAAACAGAGGAGATGAGTTGAGTTAGGGTGAGTGTATTGGGACACTTTCTATTGCTCGCTCTCTTTCTCGAAGGGTGTTATTGGCACATTAAAGGTCAAGAAGCACCCTTATAGATCAGACACATACACACTCACATCCAATTACTTGAGACAAAACTAATGGCAGATGTCCGCTAAACTATCTTGGTTCAGCATGGAGCAGCTGGCAGGGTAAAATGTACTTTTCAATATGCAAACATTTGGAGCAAGCAGACATTTGGGCAAGAGCCCAAAACAGAGCCCTGAGAATGGGCGGATGGAGCGTTAGACACTGGAGGCTTGCATGACAGAAAGTAGGTCAGCTATTTAGAAAAATGTGATTTCTCTGTGAGATTTCTCATTTGTAGATAAATTGCCCCTTTTCCTTTAGATCCTGGTGGTAGTTCATGGCAAATCAATATCAACTCTCCTCTGGGGGTGACATGTCCAAATTGCTTTCAAACTCATTTCCACGGCGAAAAAGCCTGAGAGATAGCAATTTTATTAGTGCCCTCCTGAAAAGGTAAGGAGCGATGACCCAGCAAGACAATGAGACAGCTACTGTAAAAGAAGACAAAAATGTCTTCTAATGATTCTAATCAGGACCAAACCAACCATGAATGAGCCTATCAATACTAACAACCTCTTTGTCTACTAGGTAACATGGGCAAAACATGAGGAGCTTTCTGTCAGAGTGGTGCCTGCCCCTGAGGCTTGAATTAATTCAGAAAGATATATTTGTTATTCTGTCACATTGAGAATCCTTCTTCTACGTAATGCAATTAATTAGACAGTGTTTACTGTGTGAAACAAAACAAACTCCATTTGGATGTTAATGAGAGGCTACATCCCTCACATGGGATTTTAAACCAAGTACATTATGTGCGTTCTTCTTCACATCTCAGGGCCTCTCCACCCTAGGATGCAAAGGGCTGTTTTTGGGTGCAGCAGTTTGAGGAAGCAGTTAAAGCTGCCTCTGTGGAAGTCATGAAAACATAACTCTGAGCTGTAACAACATGAGAGGTAAAAGGAATAATCTAGTCAGAACCAAATAAAATAATTTCATGATGAGGAATTTTGCATGTGAGCCCATATTCCACAGTCACTGAGTTAAATAATTTAAAAAATGAAGAACTGATTTTTTAGGTTTTTGATAGGTAGAAGAAAAGGTACACGTTACATATGAACAAAGACAATTTTGTCCCTAAAAATGTAAATGTAACAGAAAAAAAGTAGTATTTAAATATACCTTCCTACATACTGTTCGAATATGTTTTTTTTAAAAAATAAGACAAAGAGATTAGGGGAGCAATGCTTGTTTTCACCGTTGCAGTGTAAGACAGAAGAAATCCTATCTTAATCTGTTCATTCTGTACTGTACTATACAGTTGAGCCACAGTTTACATTATGTTGCCTGACAGCTCAGCCTTATGTAATTTAAGATAATCCCCTTGCAACTTGACTCCATGCATATTGAACTAGTGGTAAAATGCATCTTTCATGTCAACAATGAGAACAGAAATAGAAAAGTGTATACAGTATAAGTCTGTATATAAGTCTTTGATATTTGTTTTGATGCATATTAATCTAGATAAATAAAATACAGCACTTGGTAAAATTGTGAGGTTGTGTAATGAGGCCATCTAGTTGAAAGGTTACTCATCTGATTCCCATTACTGACTATGCCAGCTGAGTCCCAGAGCAGGACCACCTCACCTGACTGTGCATCCCTACGCAGACAGGTATAGAAAGCACAAATTAGCTAAACTGTGAGACATCTCAAGGGACAGTGGTTTGCAACATCTGGGGCTTCTTATGATTAAACAGAAGAGAGGCATATTCTGTGAAACAACGAAGAGCTGAGCATGTCAGCAAGCCAGTGAGGCATGATGAACCAAATACATCATACCTTGAGATATGTAACCACTCATGTGATATCTGTTTTGGCACAGAGAGCTGAACATACAGCTGACTTGAAGCTGGTTTATATATGGCTTCTGTGAATGTGTTTTGTTGTTTAAAAATGTCTATTAGTGTTTTTGATCTGTCATCTATCTATAAATAACAGCAGAATTCCCTCAGTGAATTGGATCATTAAATTACTTCAAAATAGACATTCTAGTCTGCATCGTATTACATTAGAAAGAAAACAACATTGTGCATTTTTCTACAAACTGAATCATGACACTGAGGCTGTCAACCATATTTGTACACTAGAAAGCTGAATGCAATTAGATGAGGAAACTCTGTTTGGTCAAAATGTCACCAATAAATCTATTCAATCCAGGCAGCTTTTATTCCACCATGTGAACATCTTTCACTATTTCACTGTGATGAGTTTCCTATTGACACTAACTTTGTATATTGATAAGACATCAGTTAGAGAGCCACTCTCCTTTGCTGCATTCTTAAGGTTCTAAAGGTTATATATATATGTTGATTTATCAGGGTGTTACAGAGAATTCACTGATGTCAGATCAATCTCTATTGACAACAGTGAGCTTTGAAAACCCTAACATGAAACCTGACAATAAATTATATTCATCTGGAGCCACGTTCTTTTATAAGTTAACACAAGGCCATCAGCTGCTGGTGATTCAGAGTCGCACATCAGGTGTGACACAGTCTGCTTCCATAAGCAAGTAAAAGAGAAGTCAGAGAGTCAGACTTTAACAGAGACTCTACTTTGGCAGCTGTTTTAACAATACGACCAAATAAAAGCACAGCGTGAGTGCTCAATGGAAATTGTATTTGACGAATACTGGATAAGGGCCAACTGTCCTTCTCCAAAAAAAAATCAATGGTTCATGCACAGCCTCAGTGTCTCTCTCATTTCACAAAATGGACAGAAGTAGAAAGCTCAAAATAAATAAAAAATAATCAGTGAATTGAATAAATATGGGTAAATATTTTTGATTTAGGGCTTAAAATGACATATATGTTGGGCAATCATTCTCAGGATGCTAAAAGGTTTTAGTACAGTAATTCATTAGCTGATGGATGAGATAAGACAGGACATAATCTGATTTGAACAGGCAGGAGGACTTGGTGGATGAGAAGCACTTACCACCATCTTATTTTTGGACACCCAGCAATCGGCGGGGAAGTCCTGCAGCATGGGCACCAGGAACTGCAGGCAGCCATCCCAGTGACACAGGAGCAGCATCATGCCAATCAGGTTGACTATCCTTACCATGGCGCTGGCTAAGTCATACGTCATGTGGAAGATCTGAGGAGGAAAGAAGTAAGCAGGAAATGGGTTAGGATTGGATGACTCAACACACTGATGGCCAAATCCCCGAAATCTCTCTAGACTGTAACGCACACACTCATCCTCAAGGGAGATTTCCCTCATCTACATCCGATTCAATAACTCTTGGGTCTATTCTTTGATCACATCATGTAGAGGCTTCTTGCTATGGGAATTAGACGGCAATGTGCTTAGGCTCCTTGTGGAGCCTTGCCTATAGAAGCCATAGCTTTTTACATAGCACGCAGATGAGCAGGTGGATGCAGATGTAGGTCTGAGAACAGTCCACTGGGGATGTTTAGCAGACTGGGACCTTGCTTCCGAATCACTCTTATCATCAGCCACTCAGCCAAATACAATAATGGTACAAGGGTAGAGGTGGCTGCACGCCTGGGGTGAAAGCGTTCACAGGCTGGGTTTGTTAATCCTAATGATAAATATACTCATAAGGCGCTCCAGGACTTCTGGGCTGGTTTAGATTTTAATGGCCTCAACCATTCAAAGCCTCTTAATCCCATTGAAGACCACGGTTTGCACTGCTAACCGCTCCACTCCTTAATAAAATCCACTCAGCACCTTTTAAGAGCTTCTGACTAAGAGGGGGATATTTCATCTTCACATTGTTCTGCAGTAGGTGATGATGAGGAGGAAGATGAAGAGGGTGCTAAAGACTTCAACATTTAAAATTTTTAGTT
>JANJYQ010226615.1:13275-35163 GCA_024605255.1 Rastrelliger kanagurta | reverse complement strand
CACACACACACACACACACACACACACACACACACACACACACACACACACACACACCGTCATACCAGCACCTGCAGCTGCTCCACTGAAGGCCTGATGGTGCTACTTTCTGTGTTTTGCTCCTGTGTAATCTGAGCACATTCAGTCCCAGGCTAACTTGTAGACTTAACCACAGAGTAGCATGCATGTTGGTGTTGTGGCTGGATCCACTCCTGTATGTAGCTCATTATTTTTAACAAACCATAGTTATCTGTGGTTGAGGGAGCACAATGCTCCCTTAGAACTGTGTTGGCAAGCAACCTGGTTTAGGAGTTTATTTATGTGGAGTTGATACTTTATAGTTGCAAAATCGAAGCACATTTTCCCTAACAAGTTGTGGTGCTGGGTGGATTGGTGGGTTTCTCTTCTTTTTTTGTGTGTGTATATTCATACTTCATATTTATTACTTCTTTACTAACAGACCAGTCCAGCTAGGCTGAGTTGTTAGCAGGACATCTTTTTAAAGGTAAATCTGCAAAGGTGTTTCTCATATGTCTATCAGCATTATGTAGCTTCAGTGGTGTTTTTGAACATGCAACAATTTTTAAAAAAAGGCAGCGTTATTCAAGGAGCAATAATCAGTGAGAGGAGCTGTAGGAGCAAAAAGATGTGGTTTACAAACTTGTGTACAAAAATCCAACCACAGATACTGTTTAATAAGTCAAATATGTCCTTTAAGTTTCAAGAAAGCTGCTTACCAAATTGCTGTTGTGCTAACTTTAATGATAATGTGACCACCGAGACATTTTAGTTAGTGTTGCATCCAGTGATAACATTTTATAGTCATTTTTCCTTAGAGACCTCTTGTGTGGATGTTTTTTCTTGCTGTTTCATTGTCAAGTGATGGATTGCTCCCTGTGCCTGGATCCCAACTCTGTTGCAGTTTACCAAAGTGGCAAAGATGAAGAAAAGACACAACGTCCCTATCAGCTGTACAACAGTTCACTCCATCCTTAAATGTCTTAGGTTGAGAAGGAAAACAGTATGCATCTCTGTCTGAAACTGTAATGCGCACTGGCTCCATAGCATCTGTCTTAATATGTCTTTATAGGCATGTTTCATGTGACAAAGCAGACTTTACATTTCAGTTCATGTTTACACGTTTTGCATCTTTTTCACAGGCATGGGAGATGGCTTCAGGATTGTCCAGATGTGTGATTTCTGTGTAATTTATATTTTGGCTAGGCTAGTGTGATTATCAGCCATGGTTTATGAATTGGAAACAGCAGCAAAGAAGGTACAGTTGTGAAAAACACAATGTGGTGCGTGGGAAGCATTGAGTCTTTGTGCCTGGTTTAATATACAGAGGAGGGACTCAATAACACAGACACCTGCACAGTATGATAGAATACCATATAATGGCCCCACAACAAGTTCTACATTTAAGACACCTGTTTTGTCACATTTGAATGGAGGCTGTCAAAAGGGTAACAATGGTGTTTTCTGTTTAGTTTTTTAAAATTTTGTCGTATTCTATTTGACTGCACTATACTGTGAGGTGTTCTTGTTATTTTGTCTACCCCCTGTGCCTTGCTCCATATTTCCAGCAAACATTAGATAGCTAAATAAATCACATATCAGTACATGCAGGAAATAGTCTGGACTAGTTTTAAAGATTGTCATTGTCTGTCCTTCCAACATCCTTTAGTTTTTGTTGATATTTATGTGATAGAAAAGAATTACATCTACATGATCGAAATGAGGAAATTTACATTCAATTGGCCACCTAATTTCTGATCCTGATCAAAATCTGTGCCTCAACATGGATGCTGCATGTAGAACTGAGAGTTCCATTAAAAAAAAAAAAAACAAAACCTAACAGACAAAATCCTGATCCATATTTTGCTCCTATTCCAGTTCCCAGTAGACAAGACCCTCACATGACCGTACATACACGTAAATGAGTGCATATGCATATCCATGTCTGGTGGCGTGTTATGTAGTCTGCATTGTTCTGTCCTGGGATTGGAGATTGCTGTTTGATTACATTATATATACAAGTATATATATATATATATAAATCCACGTGCCAAATCCAGTTCTTGTTCAGCCCAATCCATTCCGAACCCATGTTTGTACTGTAGGTAACCTTCTGTACAAGTCAGTATGAAATATTGTTTCTATCCAATAGTCCCTTGTAACTGGTGCCATTAAATAAAACTATTCAAACTTGAAATAAACATTGAATAAAAACATCATGTGGCTCCCCGTGGTTTTGTGGTACAACACAAATTCAACTCTCAATGCAAGAGATACAAAAATTGCTTCAAAATACCTTTAATATCAAAAATGCAAATGCAGATTAACATCAACAGTGAAAAATCAGCATTCATATCAATTTATATAAATATTAAATCCAGACTAACCCAATGACAATAACTGTACACAACATAAAAAACATAACACTAGATAGAATTTGAGCAGCAACAATTAACAATGTGTACGGTATATTACAGGTTCATACTTTACAAAGTGAAAATGTAGTGAAACAGCTGTTAGTTTTCTGCTCTAGACAGGCCTAGCCCAAGTGTGAAAATGCTGGCTTTAAGAAGGGTCGCTGGTTGGTTTGTGGGGTTGGGGCGGTCAAGAAGCCGGGTCTCCTGCCCACTGATGTGTCTCCTGCTGAGCTCCTGGACCCTCGGCCTGCAGCTTTTGATCCCCCTCTGGCGCTGGATGAAGACCATGATTTATTGCTGCTATAGCCACGACTGCATCCGCAACACCGCACAGCAAGGCAAAAAATAGGAGAAAAGAAAACAAGTTTTCAGCTCTGAAATGAAGCTTTTGATAAGTGATGATAAAATCAGAGATGAAAAGATTACAGACCCTTTAGAGTTGGTGGTTGTGTTGCCGTATCCTTTTTTCTTCTTAGAATACTTAAAGAAAGGTGCTTTCTTCCTCTTCTGTCCCTGTGCAGCCTGATTATGGAAGTAAGTGGAGGACTCTGTATCATCTTCGTCATCGTAATCTCCATGTCTTCCTCGTGCCATGTCTATCCACCCATCTGCACTGTTGTTAGTCGGTTCCTCTACAGAAACCGTGTAGGGTTAGTGTAACATGTAGAGGTAAGCAGTAAGGTTGCAAGATGTTGTAACATACAAAAACGTTAATCAACCCATTACCAGGTAGCTGCCACTCAGAGTATTTTTCCAGGACCTTAATGACTTCAGCTCCATACTTTTCCAGTTTGTCTTCAGTCACACCATCAATTTGTAGGAGAGCTTCGGGGTCAGAGGAAAGCTTCTCTGATGAGAAAAAAAAGGTTAAGTTATATAACGAGGAAATTGTGGAATTAAAAAAAATCAAAAGACAGCTGCTAAATGTTCAACACTCATAGCAACTACTTCAGAAATTACCAGCTATCTTTTTCAAGGTGTTAGTGGAGAAAATGTTGTAGTAGTGAATGTCAAATGCTTTGCCAAGCTGCTTGCACAGATCTGTCAGCTCCTGCAGACATTTCTTAACCATCTCCTCTCTCTGGGAGACATTCTTGGACACAGCAGCTTTATTCTTCCTGATTGTAGATGCACTCTCCGTCTCATAGAAGTCCACCTGCAACAGGACGAGTGCCAGTTAGCCATTTGTGTTTTGATTAATATCTTCATAAATAATAATAAATAAATAATAATAATAATAATAATCTTCATAATATTTCTTGCTACCTGCATGTATCCAGACAGGACGTCCATGGCTTTTGGTCCTGCAGAGATGTAAGACACAGCTTGGCCGCCATTGGTGATGTACAGATCTTCCACCAGGACTTTGTCCAGAACCAGTTTTTTGAAGAGACGGTCGGCGTTATGCCTGGAGTAGGCCCCTCCCATCCCAAACATTCCAGACTGTATCTTGGCAGATTTGGATCCTGAGAGAGAAGTTTAAACAATAATAAGCAAACCTCTGAAAGTGTCATATTGGCAACACTCTTGTCACATTGTTACCTAATGCATTTTTAGGTATGTACTGTACCTATGAAGATATCCACCAGCATGTTCAGTGTCAGTCGGTTTTGCTGAGCGGTCCTGCCAAACCTTGCTCCAACTTTCTCACAGTTCTCCTGGGCGAACTTCACAATCTTCTTCACATCTTCAGTAACATTTCTCAGCTTGTATTGCTACGCATAATCACACATGGAATCTGAATTACAAATGGCTAACCATGTTTTATGTGTTCTGATTTATGAAGAATAAAGAAAAGACTCCTACATTTGGTTTTGCACAGTTGTCACAGCTGACGTCAGAGTGATCCTTACAGAAACTTTTGTTGAACTTCAGCTCCCCAAAGTACGCAAGCAGCTGGATTCTTCTGCACTCCATCACGTTCTCACAGAAGTGCACCATGCTGTGCAGATTGTTGTAATGAGTTGCCTTGGCATTTCTATCACCGTCTCTGTCCACTGTAATAACACAAAGTCTTTTAGTTTACATGACCGGTAAGTTTTGTGAATATGTTGTAGGTGATTTCATAGGACCAAAGACTGACAGTCTACATGTGTATCTACACATTTTGCATGAAACAAGCAAAGTCTTATCTTTTTGCCACATACTGCTGATAATTCTTTTGATGCGGTGAACATCACTGTAGGAGTAGAAGAGAATACAGTGAGAGATCTCTCCATCTCTCCCAGCTCGCCCAGACTCCTGGTAGTAACCTTCAACTGATTTAGGGAGACTGGCGTGGATCACATAGCGCACATCAGGCTTATCAATGCCCATGCCAAAAGCTATGGTAGCACAAATGACCTGGCAGACAAATGGAAACATAAAAGCAATATAGGGTATATGAATTTTTGTGAGTGCTTGAAATCTCTCTGTTCAGTCTACAGTTTGTTATTTTTTGTAAACTTATAATAGTGAGTGTGAGAGGTGTCCTCACTTGGCAACCATCCTGATTGATCCACTTGGATTGTACATATTCTCTGTCGCCATCACTCAGGCCTGCGTGATATGACAGAGCCAGTATCCCAGCTCTCTGCAGACTCTCAGCCATGGCATCACAGTCATTACGAGACAGACAGTATACGATACCTGAATCACCTGCAACATGCAGAGACAGAGAATAACCAAGAACAAATATAAGGATGGCTTGTGGAGATGATTATGACATTACTCAAAACATAAGGTGTATACAAAAACAATTAAGGAAATTAATGTACTTCTATTGACATAACAAATAAAAAAATATATCACTCTATAGTAACTGACCCAAAATATTACAATAAATTTGTGAAAGCAGAGTGATTTCAGATAAATGCTCTCTTCAACATTATTCAGAAACATCATTGTCTTCACCTAAAAATCTGAATTAAATATTCCAACAAGATATATGCAGCAGTGTTTTGAAAATTGCATGAACCAGGACAAGAAAAAGTAGCTCTGAATTACTTACGTGGATAGTGCTTTTTGATCCAGCTCATGCAGTCTTCATCGACCTTTTTGGGTTTCTTGGGCAGCACTGCGTACTTGAGGTTTGTTCTGTTAAAGCTCATAGTAAACCTGAAAATATGTTGAAATAAAAAATCTGCGATTAATGATAATCATTTAAGTGCATCAATAACAAAGCAGCGCTGTAGATGAAAATCAGAGCCTGAGATAGAGCACATACACCTGTGGCTGTGTCATATTCAGCTGGTGGAGAATGTCCTTCTGCACACGGGGGGTGGCTGTGGCAGTCAGAGCCATCATCGGCACACTGGGAAACTTCTGACGCAGTTCATGCAGCTTCTTGTAGTCTGGACGGAAATCATGGCCCCACTGAAAGATTTAAAGGAAACAAGTCATGATGGTAGTTTAGATAAAATAATCCTGCGGCATGGAAAGTGAGTGAACAGCAGGGTCACACACCTGACTGACACAGTGAGCCTCATCTATGACAAACCGGGCCAAAAGACCTCGCTCATACAGGTTCTGCAGGGCCGAGATCAGTCTGTTACTTGCACTCACCTTGGGAGAGAAAAACAGAAATTAATAATGAACACTTCATAAAAGTGAATTATCAAAGCTATTGTTACAGACATAAAATACACAATCCTCACCTTTTCTGGAGTGACATACAGCAATTTAATGATAGGGTCTTTCCTGGAAAGCTGCATATAAATCCTTGCTGCTTCACTGTCACTTTTATCACCAGACAGACTTGTAGCTGGGATCTAAAATGTTGATCATCACAAAATAATAAACTTTCTGTGCATTAAAATACCACACATAACAACCTGTACTTCACTCAGATTAAACAGACTAGCTGCAACAAACTTACATCCAGAGTGGTGAGTTTCTGGATCTGGTCAACAATGAGTGATTTGAGGGGGGAGATGACCACAGTGACTCCTGATGACACACAGGCAGGCAGCTGGTAACACAAACTTTTACCCCCACCTAAAAAAAAGCACATGTTACAGAGGCATTTGGACATCTTGTGCACAGCTGCTTAAGTTCAATAAAAGTGCTTCTGTGATTAAAGATTATTACCAACCTGTGGGCATCAAAACAAACGCATCCTCTCCCAGAATCGTAGCATTAATTGCTTCTAGTTGGTTGAACCTGAACTGATGAAGACCAAACCGTTTGTGAAAGATCTTCATCATCTCCTGTGAGTGAGGGAAGTTGTACCCTCTCAGGCGATCATGGGCAGGGTTTCTGTAGTTGGGTTCTGAATTCGAAAATATTAAAACGGACTATATATCAAACATCTAAGAATCACTTCCACAGAAAATGTTTATATCAAATTATCAATAAATATAATACATTATTGACATCTTGTACTTAAACATATCTGATCCAATGCTGACTGACCAGGGGAGGAGAGGTTTGCAGGTTTGGGTGTACGTGCAGGTGTTGTTGGTTTCTTCTCCCACAAAGACTTGCTCGGTCCCCCCTCTCTCACTGTTGTTGTCACATTGTTTGAGTTTTGTCCTGATACTGAGGAGCTCTGGGGTTCGTCAAAGTAATCAGGAATATCAGAGTCGTTAAAGTCATCTATGTCAAAGTCATCATTGTAAAAGTCATCTGGTTCTATGTCTACTGTAACTGCAGTGGTTACTGGGGTGTTAGATTTGTTCTGTGTAGAAATATCTGGCCCACTGGGCAAAGAGAAGAGATCTGATCCATCAAGGTCTGCGTTTGTGTTCTTAGAGAAATTATGAGATGTTTTTGTGAAGCCGCTGGTTAATGGAGAATCATAGATACTCTCTTCTTCCACAAATGTTTTCCTGCTGTCCTTATTACCTGAAGACTTCATATCAATAACACTGTCAGAGTGATCAGTGTCATAGTCTAAAGAAATGACTGAAGATCTCTTGATTTGAGGAACTTTTTTTGAATCCACGGGCGCAGAGCACCTGGAAGACATAACACTACAAGTATCCCAGCTAAATGAAGACTTTTCTTTAAAGCTGTGCTCAGAAAGCACAGTGCTGTCTGGCTGTTGGTTCCTCAATAAGGTTCCACCACCAACTGCAATAATCCTTTTCCTGCAAGAGAAAGACAGATTATTGCAACCATCATGAGATACCACTAAATATCACGTATAAAAGCTGAACTGTTCTCAGCTCAGATTTATGTACCTTTGAGCCCTCTTCAGTAAAAGTTCATTTCCACAGGACAGCGCTATTAGTTCATGTTCAGGGATGCAATCAACCAGATTACAGATGGACTCCATGATACTGAGGAGCTGATCATCTGAGAAGGGATCAGAAGAGAGAAAAAACATGATGAGAGAGAAAACACATTTGTGATTTGAAGAATGAGCAAAAATACTGCACACATGAGTAAAACGTGTAACAGCTACTTGTTTTGTATTCTGAGTGCTGATCAGAGGGTTCCTGTAGAGTGATGATGGGTCCTTTAGATTGCAAAGCATTTTCTCTGCGTTCAGCATCAGTTGACTTTGATCTGTTAAAAATAAAAGCAACATTATATTCTGCAAGCTGTAAAGAATGTGTAATATTGCTCTAAGGTTAAATCCTGAATGGCTACGTAAAAGAACAACTGGACTTGTCAACAAAAACTGGCCATGGCTGACACACAATGTTTTTTAGCTCTCCTTAAACTTTGTCTGGAGACAGTCTTCTTGAAAAACACAAAGAAAATAAATAACAGGATATATAGCAACAGACAGACATAGCCATGACCTCAGTAAATTTCCACCACATTCATGTTCACCACATGAGTTAGGGAGTTTACCTGTGAAAACAAGGGAACTTCAATAAAACAAAGTGCTGTTTTTTATGTTAAGTTCCACCTTACATATTAAAATACAGCACTATTAACAATGCATGCCAGAAAAAAACCTGGAGGTTTGGTAAAGTCAAGATGAAGTCAAGTCATCTGAGCATGATGTGGTAAAATACTAAATGAATAAAGCTCACCTGTTCTCAATCGAGGATTTTGTGTGAGAGATCTCATCTGGGATCGGAGAAGGAGGAATGTAATCAAGGTCATCGTCAAAATTGTCATGAAGCTCTATCACCTTTGGGTCACTCAATGGTTTCTTATCATCTAAAAAGGAAAAAGAGAGAGAGCCTCAGCCCAGCTCATATTGTTTTTGCTCCCCAGACCCACTTCTGCCCTGCAATGTACAAATAAAATACATAAACAGAAATAATAAGTTTTTACCTTGTCTTTCTTCAAAGGTTTCAAAGAGAGCATTGCTGTCTTCTTCACTATCACTAATGACAGAACACTCATAAACAGGAAGATGTCGTCTAGTCTTTTTAACTGGAAAATCCTCCAGTTCACACTCCACTGGATCATGGCTAGGACTGGGTCTTGGTGAAACTTCAGCTTTGTTGTTGCGGCACTCCAGTTCATCCGTTTCTGTACAGAACTGTTTCTCTGTGGATTGTGTTTTTTCTTCACTAGGAGATAACACAGACTTGTTGCACTTCTCTGATATTTCTGAACTGAGTGAGTCATTTTTTGGTTTGGAAGGAGGTTCAAAGTCATCAAAATCATCCCAGTCGTCCATTGGGAATCCAAGAGATTCATCAAGACTGTTAGAATTGCTGCCAGTGCAGCTGGTAAACTGATTGTGAGGGTTAGATGGAGCTCCAGACACCTTGCTAGGCACTATCACCGCTGATGAAGGCTGGACAGCAGGTACACAGTCACCTGGTGAGCTGATGGAGTCCGACTTGCCTTTTGAATTTATAGGATAGAAGTTGTTGATTTTGGACTTTTGAGGTCTCTCAGTCTTGTTTGAAAATGTTAGAGGAGATTCAGTTACCAAACTGCTCTTGAGGACATTGACATTCCTGTTTGCCAAAACATTTGAGCTGATTACCTTGGAAGGGATTTCCACCTTAGTTGTGCCTGCCGGGGATTTCTTCTTGAAAGAAAAGGCCCTGAAAAACAAACATGAGTGATTAGAAAAAATGACTTTAACACAACAAATATTAATCAAGGTTATAAGTAGGGCCAAATAATACTGGATTTTTGGGACTGATACCAATACCACTATTAGCGAATTAAAAACCTGTGGTTACAAACATCTGACAAAGATATGTAATGGAGGCATAATATTTTACAGTTTAAGAATGAACTTATTTTTTATAAAATGATGAAATTTAATAATATGTCTTAAACTTGAATTAGGAAAAATGACTAAACATACATAAAATGCAGCCTTTATTAAAAATATATCGGCACATATTCGATGGCATGAACACCTATAAGGTATTTGCTGTAATAGGCTGGATATTGGCCGATATTATTGGTTGACTGATGTATTGGCTGGGCTTTTGTTACAAAGTACATTTGTTTTCTTATGCATCCGGACTAAGTGTGACTGATTCCGTACTAATTCAACACATTTCACATACCAACCACACAGTTTACTCCCTCTAGGAGGCGATATACAGTTGAAGCCGCTGCTGGTCACTGCACAGTACATCTTTGTAAGCTGCTCATAGTAATTTTTATCCTGTACATCTGCATTTTATGCCTAAAACTTCACTTCTGGTTAGATGCAAACTGCATCTTATTGTGAAGTACATACAAATTACTTGTTCAATCATAAGGTTGAAACTATCTAAAATTGCCTTTAATAAAGTCTGAAGTGTCTTTACTGACACAAACGGATGCTCAGACACCGTAAATCATCTAATTACTACACCTGTGGGATCTTCACCAATAAGAACAATTAAATATTTTGTTTAAATGTTGTAACAAAGTGAATTTATGATAAAGTGAAACGTCGTGCCATGCTATTACGTTATTTTGGATGCACAAGGTCACTAGTTAATTTAAACGACAGAAACTATCTCTAAAAAGACAACTTATCCCTGTTGTGTTTCCAATTATTACTAAATGGTCACGAGTGTTTTAGCAACACCAAGAGTAGTTGACAGCTCGAGGCTAACTGTACTTAGCTGTAGTTATCTTAATTGTAGCATTGTAATCTTCAGACTTACCCCGGTTTGGGTTTAGACAAAGACAACTTGCTCTGAGCAGCATTGTTGTGCTTCGCCAGCTGCTCCTTCAAATTGTTTTGAGGCAGACAGGACATTATTGGTTGGAGCAGAGCTAGCGAGTTTTAGCTAGCAGCAGTCTGAGCTTGGTTCACCGAGTAGCAGCCAGTTTCTATAGTTTTGCTCCTAGTTGCAGATAAAACAAATGCCAGGAGGCTCTTGCTGAGTCCAACTGTTGACTGTGATTCATTGAAGACCATTAAAATAAAGACTGTCTTATCTATTATAGTTGTAGCAACTCGGACTGCAAAGGTGCCCGTTAAAATGTGCAGGATACAAACAAGGCTTTTTGCGCCCATTCAAAACTAACTCCTGATTGGCTGAGGTTGCCATGAGTAATCTGGGAAATGTAGTGTTATGACCGGTTATGACGTACACGCAGCCAAAGGTCACGAGCCACACTCGCTCGCTATTTTTTACAGTTTATGCTCGCTATTCAACCATTCAACCATAGACTGTAAAAAATATTATGCATTCAACCCATTGTATCGCTACATCAGAAATTCTCTGATTTAACCAATTCGTGCTATCCCTAATGAATGCATTCAATTTATGAAAAGTCACTTATGCTATGATGAAAAAAAGATAGGCTACCACAATTTTGTTTAATGGTGGATGAATTAACAGATAAAAAGTGTAACAATTATTTTCCTATTATTTTAAAGAAGAAATAATAATGTTTAAATAAATTAACTAATTTTGTTGGAGATCAAAAATTGGTGACATAAATCGGAGAACGTGGCTTTTGCTTTAAGTTCTGTATCACAACAAACAAAGCTCATGAAAGCATTTCTGATTGGTAATTTTATGAATGTTGATGTTTCTGGCACCTTTTGTAATTATTATCCATATCCCAAGCCTGTTCTTTGAATGTGAACCCCCCCCCCCTCGCAAAAAAGGACTGTAACATGTCATTTCTTATGACTTATTCTTTATTTGTATATGTGTAACTTCTGATCTAGACTGCATCTGTAATGTGATAATTTAAAAAACAACAAACAATTCTTCATATATAGATTTTTAACTTAACTTTAACTTTGTACATTCTGTCTTGTATTTACTTCTAGTCAGATATATCTGTTTGTCTGTCTTTGCTGTGTTGATATAATGCATTTATACTCAAACATACCAAAACTTGTACTGAGGCTGGCAAAGTGGGTCCCACAGCAGCTATTTTTGGAGAAAAAAAAAGGTGCCTTGGGTTAAAAAGTCTTTTTAAGATCTTTTGACTCATGGCAGGTATAGATGTATTATTATTAGACAATCATTTCATATGTTAATATTTGAGCTCATCATATCCTTCCTTCTCCTTTCCTTGCAGTGATCCAGTTTTTTTTACATAGGTCTTGAAACTATTTTTATATCAATAATATTGATATGACTGCAGTCTAGTCTAATTCTGAAGATATTTAGTTTTNGGCACCTTGCAGACAACTGTAGCCTACAATAAAGTGTGATGAAAGACTCAGATTGTATTCAAAGTAATTTATTAGTGAATTTACGAACAGTGAATTGAATAATCAGCACTTAAGAATCACAAATACATTCATTAATCTAGATATGATTTGACAAATCTTGCTATAGTGTTCATTGGAGGGTCAGACGTACTTATTCTCAATTTTACCAAATCCCACTGAACAACAATACACAGATGGCTGCTGATTATATATAAAAGGATCCTGTATCATTAAAAAAAATCATTTCTTTTGCTCCCATTTTGAATCCTTTTGTAGTTTGCTACCTTGCAGAAATCACACTACTGGGAAAGAAGAGCAGGCAGCTAGTCCACACATGTTCTTCCCACGTTCAATGAGGAAATATCTGTGAGAGAAACAGCATAGTTATTATCCCTCTGTTCGCATACATTTAGTGATATTTTTTATATGATTTAACAGAAGACTTACCCGTCAATCCCCCAACTGGATCCCCATGAGTTCTTTACTATCCAGTGAGGGACACCCTTTTCCTCTCCAAATCCAACAGCGAGCACTGCATGGTTCACCTTGTCTGTGGTACTGTGGCATTCAGTGCTAAAACCAGGAAGGGAAAGAAACTACATGATTGTTTTGAATAGGAATGAGGAACTTGACCACTTTCACTTCAGTTTACAGCCTTATTGACAGAAAAAAACCTTTGTCTAAGAGCAGACTGTATGTTGAAACAAATGAAATATAATCGGTTCCTTCTAAGATTTTGTGTGGGGGTTGGAGATTCATTTAGTGTTGCCTCTCCACCCCTGTGGATCTTAATAATACTCACTTCCTGTTTATAAATACAGCAGTACATGTGTATGTGTTTGATACCAGCAGTATCTGTTTTCTAAGGGTTATTCAGTACTGATAGATCAGAGAGATTTGTACTATTTCATAATACTCTGGCCTGTCATATATCAAGTTAGCTGATGTAACATACTGGTAATGTTAAGCAAGTGTGGTAATAGCAGTGTCATAAAAGGTTATCAGCAAACCAATCAGAAATGAATACAATACTAACATTTTGCTTTCCACTCAAGTTTTCATCATTTTAAAGTTAGTAAGTTTTTGATATCTTGTCCAAGTGTCAGTCTGGTTTGTTGAAGAAGGTTCAACTAAAGAGATATTTCCTAAAGATAAATATTTCTAGATATTGCAAAACTATTACAACAACTGCTTAAGCTTGTTACCTTTGTCATTAATTGTTATATACAACCAGCATGCCCTTTTCATAGTTCACTGATTCAAAAAACTACCTGGTGTACACGCCGTCTCGGTAATGCATGAAGTCAGAGGTCACCTCAAAGGCAAAGCTGACAGGATTGCGTGTGGCGACAGCATCCACCATCCCCATCTCATCATACTGACATATTAGGAAAAAAAATGTATCACTCACTGATGCTCAATAAAGACATTTACCTTAAAGAAAGACATGTTCACTCACCTCTGTTATGTTCATCACCTCCTTCACAAAAGCAGCTGCCCATTCCGGTTTATATTTGCAAGTGCCATTCTGACAACAACAAAAAGCCCATTAAATCTGTTCTTTCAATATCACTTTTGTTCATCATTGACCTTTTTATGCTTTAGGATAGCAAATCATTTAGTTACCATGGCTGTGTATGGGTAGTTCTCCTCTGTCATCAGTCCCTTGTTGTACATGATGTATTCAAATGCTTGACTTGGAAGGCCGCTAGAAGACAAATTCAGAAAGATTTAGCCTTGGTGATGTATGTTTATGGGAAATGGGAAAGAAAATATTTGAGTCTCACCCGTTACATCCATGGTTGTTGAAATCCTGGGCACAATCCACCAACTGCTGTTCTGACTGAACAATACAAAAATTAGGTTACAAAGGTCAAAGAGAAGAGTGAAGTTCAACTTTACAATCTTTGCTCTACAAAAATGAAACATATTGGCAGGTGTTGTGTGTAATAAAGTAGGTGAATGTAACATATAAAATGCAATGATAGCAGTTTTTTTTACCAGTGGCACCAGTTTGCCAGTGGCGATAGCAGTGACAGACTCCAAACAGCCGGTTGTGGAAAAAGTCCAGCAGCTACCACAAGCTCCCTTTAGTGCAAAAAAATAAAAAGATAAAACAATAAGTAAGAGCATCTTGTGAGGTAAAAAAACAAAACAAAAACAAAGAAAGGTTGTAGCTGAGAATGTGTGTATTGTTCTCAAAGACTGATTATGATAGTAGCCTCCCTGCCTCACCTGATTCTTTACATCTGTCACATAATGTCCTTTCTTCCTCCAGTCAATTGAGTCCACAAGTGGCCCATTGCTGCTCAGAAAGTTCCCTTTGGTAGCAGAGCAGTTCTATAATAGACAGAGTGTAAAATTACTACCTTCCCTGTTCACCCCCCCCCCCCCTACTCCCATACACTACTTGATTGATGACGTCACCTGAGGCTTACTCCAGAGAAAAGATTTCTGAAATTCACCAAATGTCATGTCTGAAAACGGGTTCAGTCCCACTGCAGGCAGAGATTAAATAATGTTTAACACATTTTAATATATAGGAGGAAAAAAAGAAAATGAAACAATAATGAGTTCGTACTTGTGAAAGAATGGTTTCCTTCATTGTGTTTGTCAATCATCCTTTTGTTCTCAGTGAATATCTGCAGTCTATCATAGTACTCCCTCATCGTGTACACTTTCTTGTGCTGTCAGGACAGAAGACTGCTGTTAATCGGTTCAACCCAACAACTATCGATTATATGAAGAATAATTTCATGGGTAGCCTATAAGTGTTATAATCAGTTCATATGGTTGCGTAATTCGAGAAGTGGCTACATCTGTTAGTGATTTTACGTCCAACTCCCTTATGATTAACCCCTTTATTATTAACACGCAGTGTTTTAAACGTACCTGCACCATCCATGACTTGAAGTGAAACTCGTCTGAAAACAGATCACATAGTCATAATGTTGTTGGCGATGAAGTAAATTAAACATTAAGTAAAGATGAATAGATATACGCCATGGCGGGATATGAAAGTGAAAGCTTAACACAAGTAATCTAATAAAACTGTAAAGTGTTGATACTGTATGACAGGAAAGATGAAACTTACCTTGTTCAGACAGGTGAAAAGCTGATGCAGAGGACACTAATGTCAACAAAAGCAAAGTGTTAATCATGATCCCTCATCAAGACTTCGGGTTAGCCGTCGGGTTAAAGTGAAGTGAACAGGACAAAGTCACGAGTTTAACCGCTGCTGTCCAAAACTCCCCACTGACACATACTGTATAGGCGACAAGACAGCGGTGAATGAATCAGCACCACTGTGAAATAAAAACATGCACAGGTTTTTCCACCACTGCTTTATTCTATTCCTTAAATAAAATCAACAAACAAAACAAAAACATTTTATTTTTATTTTATTTTTTTAGGGTATCCGTATGCCTACATCAGACCACTTTAACCTCTGTGAACTTACAGTAGGCTAACCTATAAACAAATCACCCTTTTGCAGGCTTTAAGGAGGTTAAATTCAAAATTAACACCAGAAGTCATTGACCAGGTACATATTTGATGACCCCCCATTGTTAAACAGGCACAGTGCCAAACATGGGTTCATATACTGGCTTCAAAACAAAACATATTATGATAGCCTACATCTACATGCCAAAAAACAAAACAAATCAAAAAACAGACTACTAAACTGGAAAATAATTTGTTTCCTTGCCGTATGTTGGCTGTATTTGTGTGAAGGTGACATTAAAGTAATACTAATGTAACCAGTCTAGATTTCCAGGCTAGGTATACTACTAACAATACTGACAAACTGAAAAATTAATGTCTTAATAGGTTCATGAAACTAATTGATAAAATATATATTAAAAATTCACAAATAGTTAACAAACACTGGCCCAATTTCTAACTACAGTACACTTAAAACTAATCCAAATATAGACAAAACTAACAATATTATTTCACCTGTAACTCTGATCAGAGGTCAGAAGTAATATGAATCTATTAGCATGCAAGCATACTAAGAATGTGGCTTGTTTTTTTCTGTACTCATGGATTATAACTTGACTGTGACTCCATTACACAAAACAAACTCAGCACAATGCATTTTAACATATTTATATAGCTGAATTTTTAAAAAACAACAGAATTTATATTGCAACTTCATGCATTTGCTGAAAAATTATATGTATGGCAGCCATATATGTTTTCCAACATACAGCTAGGATTTTTTTATACATCATTGCTTGCTAGGACAGAGTTGCTGGTAAAGTTAAATAGCTTCAGATTACATTTTACTTTGTACTGAGCAAGCATGATGTCAGCTGATACACAATCTACAAAAACACTTGAGACAAAATGCCCCTGAGATAAAATTGATTTATTAGCAAGAGGTAACTGGGAAACATATTTTTGTTTGTTTGTCATCATATCTTCATTCTTCAGCTTTTTTTTTTCTTACAAAACTGGGAATATTTCTTCAGGTGTGGAAACATGAGGGTTGAAAGATAATTTTCATACCACTGGGTATTGCTAACAGCAAAATGTTTATTTGTTTATATACCTTATAAGAGTATGTGCATGTATAAGTGTATACAGTATAAGTATATAGTATTATTCTGTTTGTGAAGGTGTTGCATGCCTGCCACATGAGCTTCAAAAGTGTACTGTACATACATAGTAAAAATACAAATATTCACAGAATAAGCACTACATTACTATATTCCTGCTAACAGAAATGGTTATAGACAGGATTACAGTATAAATGCAAAACACTTTGAAGTTGTTTTCCTACCTCTAAGTCATGGTTTCAAGACCACACTGTTTTGTGTTTAAGCTTGAGATACATTTTTAAAGGATTATACTGTTCCACATTGAGAAATATGCAGGGTTGCATGTACAAAATGTACAGCACATCTCAGTGAGGTGAATTAACAACAAGTACAAAATACTTTCCCATGTTCATATAAAGAGCAAGTCACTCTCTCTTATACTACTACAAAAATAGTGTTTGAATGCTGCAGGCAGAGGTCATTCACATACGTTGTTTTTTTTTTTATCATATTGTTAAACAGCAATGCATATAACAGAGTGATATACAGTCACGTTCCACAATCACTGGAACAGCAAAAAGGACAGATTGTCTTTTAATTACAGAAGAGCAACAACCTTTTACTCTACAGAAGTATCGCCGAACCTGAAGGTACAACACTTACCACCACATGTGGTTAAAAACCAAAGAAAATTTGAAGAAAAGGGAAATTCACTTTAATGCACTGGCAAATTCTAGGTGTACAATAACTTTGGAGGTGAAATCCATCACCATAAATCACAGCAAAACTAAAGAGGTGCAACCCTTCCTCATCGCTGTATGTGTTTACATACAGATCATAACTCATCAAATAAAATTAAAGGCGGGATCTGAGGCGATTTTGAGTCTTCTGATGAAAGGCTAAGAAAGAGCAGAGGTTCCCAACAAAATATATTGGTTTTTAATTATGAATTCAAGAAAGTTATCAATAAGGTAACAGTCTGTCATCACCACTGTTCATCAGTATTCTTTTAATTTAAGTAACCAAAATGAGAAACTTTGGTTTTCATTTAGTCTGTCTCATGCCTAACCCACACTCACAATGCAACTCTCAATATAAAAATGGTCAGTGGTGAAAAACAGGTTGGAAACCCTTATCTTAGAGTAGAGAGCAGAAATAAAACAAATCCCTCTTGTTTTGGTTTGGGAAGCACAGACACTCATGCTTCAGATACCTTGCCAGTATCTCCACTAAACATAATTCTTTTGAGTACAACTAAATTCTCTGTGCTCTTTTACCTGATTTGATGCAGTTACATTTTTACAGTGCTACATTGGTTGTAGAGAAACTCAGTCACCGATAAAACTCAAGCAAAGGGAACAATGGCCGGCAGCATGAGTGCTCAGAAAGTGCAAATTTGACAATATGAGATGATGCAAAACAACGTCATTGGTCACAAAGATTTGGTGGCAGTGACCTCTGTTATCATGCTTAAAATACCCAAAACAAAGACTTAGGAAAAATACTAAAAGCACGTGTCATCTCGGCAACTGTAACAAACAAAAATTATACGTTGAAATGCTTCATGTCGTCAAACAACCTTGAACATCTACTGTACAGAAAAGCAAATATTTTAAACATGTACAACTATACAAAAGTTGATGTATATGTACTACTATGTATACTGATGTAAAATATTAAAATGGAAAATAATGTGGAGGACCATCTTCCCCATCAGTTGGGCACTTTAGGCTCAATTCTGAGCGAGGCTTCATACATGCTTTCTTCATCTAGAGCAGAGCTCCCGTCCATTAAATAGTGGGCTACCTGAAGCAGGAAATGAAAGAAAATGTCTTTACTTCAAATTAATACAATACAAAACAGCTCCAACAGACAATATTATTTATTGCTAACAGTGGTTTCCAACCTTTTTGGTTTGAGACCCCTTTAAATAAAGTAATGACACTCATGAGATACATATCACAAGTTGTAAATGTCTATAGGTTATGACCAAATAAACTAAAGCCTCATATTTATTTATCATATATCATTGTATTAAAGTTATAGGGTTATGGTTAGGGTTAGGGGTTAGGGTGACATTTAGCTCTTTTTTCTATTCTATTTTACAATGATACACTGTCTGTTGTTGTGTGCTGATGTTTGTCAAATTATGTGTTTTTTTGAGATATGTGTTTGTTTTTGGGGAGCCAAAGATCCACTTTGGTGCACAATTAAAGATTTATTCTATTCTATTCTATTCTAAAAATAAATTCACAGAAGAAAAAAGATATAGAGGAAGGATTGAAAAAATGATTTATGTGTCCTATCCAGTTAATTGTTTGGCGACCTGTTTCATGACTGGAGGTCAGGACCTTACCTCAACAAGTTATGACACAAGTCTGAGGAGTTGCCAGATAAACTATCAGGATATACTTTGCTGCATTTAAAAAAAAATCTTTTCTTTTTTTTTTTTTAAAGAATGACTTTTTGTCATCTGTTTTTTCATCTGCACCTTTAGCCTCTCTGGACTTACAGGAGGTATAAGTGAAAGTGAAAGCTTAATTTAAGAGGTCACAACAAGCCAAGAAGGTTGGGAACCACTAGCCTACAGTTTTGCTGTTCATTTACCTTTGGTTGAAGGTCAAGCTTATAAGCTGTTTGCTGGAACTGCCTGATTTCTCTGATGATGTGAGAAATCTGAAACACAGGAGAAATGAAACATTAAGCTATGTAATATTCTCATGCAGCAGCACCTCAAATAGCAAGAACATCTCACCATTCTCATTTTTGAGAAGTTGACCAAGTTGTCTTCGGTGTAGTTGGGTGTTCCCTCCTCAATGAAAGCCAGGTCAGTGAGATACATTCCCAGATAGGGCACACAGGGAGGATCACAGCTGGTGGGAGAAATACATGTCATCCACTTGCACTGGATGTTTGCTTTATTGATCATGTACAAAACATACATCCTTGAACTGAACTCACTTTTTCAAAGCCTCTCTCAGGTTTTTGAACCTCCCCTCTGATGAAACAAGCTTCTGCAGCTTGTCAATTAATGCCTTTGTCTGGAAGGAGAATATTATTTAATGATAATCATCAGCTTTGAGAGGGGAAAACAAAACAAACTATGAGCAGGGAGATGTAGATAGGCACCTGCTTGGAAACCTTGAGCCAGGTCTTTTTGAGGCGAAAGACCGAGCTGCGGTTGAGAGAGGAGGTGATCTCAAGTACAGCATTGTAATTATGAAGACAGCGGCAGATGTCAGCCACAGCTACCCATTTCTCAATGACCACAACCCGAGTAACCACATCATCACTCCGCAGGATCTCTGTGGCGATGAGATCGCTTATCTTGTAAAGAAAGGAGAGAAGCAAAGGGTTTACTCTCAATATTGTTTTAGAAAATCAATAAAAGTTAGAGGTGATGAGAAGACTGATTGGAACATACATCATTAAAATGCTTTGTTGTTCGCATGATATAAGGTGTCTTCTCATTTTTGTCATTCTTCATCCAGCCTTGTCCAAAGAATTCCCTAAAAAGTTAACAAATCAAGATGATTAAATAAATTATCTCTGAACTTATATGTGTATATGTGTGTTATTTGTACATGTCTTTTGACTTAAGACATGTACAGTAGAGATCTGATGACACTCACTCATATGGGATGACCTTAAACACTAGGTGGTCCAGCAGGGTAAGCTGTTCTGCAATCTCTAAGGCTGAGTGGCTCTCAAAGGGCTCAGCCTTTGCTGTGTCCACCTAAAGGACATAAACATAGACTATCAAATCTGTAGCAAGTAAATAAGCACACAATTACAGAAACAGAGGAACTGAAGTACTGAAGTTGACAAAAAAAAACCCCAGGTATGATCATTTTCTCTCAAGACAAAAACAATAAAAGGCAAAAATAAAAAATATTCAATGCAGAGGTACATGTAGCTTTCTGCGGCCAAGGCAATGGTTCACTGATTTCAATTTCCAGTTTCAGTGAAGACTGTCACAGTGAAATAGCAGTAGAAATGAATGAGGTAATAACTTTACTTAAACAGTGCAAATCCATTATTATCCACTATGCCTCACCTTGTGTGCCTGACTAACTAGTATAAAGATGTATATACTTGCATATTTCGGGTACAATCTACATTCTAATGTTTTTAAACTCCACACTAAACACCAATACTTACTGATCGAGGGCACCCCCAGACTTTACTTACCAGTTGTGTTACATCCTCAAAGGTGATCTGATTATCACCATGATCTTCCTGAGTTAGAGTCCTGACAAAAAAGAAAAAAGAGGTCAAGCTGTCAAATCAGTACAATGTATCAAACTGTGTTACATTCACTGAGTGCATAGGCTTAATGAATACTAGTCAGTACCTGATGATATTAGCTGCTGCTTTCCTTTCTTGGGTCAAAAGCTCAGGGTCATGCATCACTTCCTCCAGGAAGGCGATAACCTTTGTTTTCAACTCATTATTAGTCTCAAAGTCCTGGAAGAAGCACATACAGATAGCTTAATAAATACAGTTGGATGATGTGGATGATAAATGTGAAGAGACATCATCTCCCTATTTTTCTCAAATGGTTTTTATCATCCAATTTGTGATACACAATATTTTTTGAGATACACAGTTTTTTGTGATGACTTTTTGTGTAATTTCACACACTGACAATATCTAGAACTCTAAGACAATTTGTGGGTAAATTAATTTCACATGTTGCTTTTGAATTTGATGGAAGATAAAAATAAAACACACATGGTTAAGAAATCTTGACAATTTGCAGAAATAAGTGTAAAGCATGTATGCAGAACACATGTGAAAACAGGAAATTAATCAGTATATGAATATGTGAACAAAACCAAACTGCAGTTATGAACTGGGACTATAAATGTGCCATGATTTGTATTGTGGTGTTTTACCGGAGAGTGTTTGGACACCCAGTGCCTCAGGACATTTAGAACTCTATTAGTCGCTGCTCGTCTGATCACAAACTCTTTGTCTCCATTTCTCTGATCAGTTGGGAATCCTGCAGAAAACATATCATACTGAGTTTCAGTTTCAGTGTTGACATGCAGTTCCAGTGTTGACAATACAGGCTGTGGGATGGGAAATGTTGCAATTCTTGGCAGTCTGGTTATCCCAAAGTTGGGATAGTGGATAGGTGTGTACCTGTGCTGGCAAGGGACATCCTACGATATTTTTCCTTGGTAGGGGTGCCTTCATTGGCTCCAGCTGTAGCAATAGCAAAAGCGGAGGCAGCAGACAGGGCACTGCGGTTGTTGTCCATCTCTCGACATGAGGACATCACCATGCCATTGTTGTAGGAAAACAGGGAGAACTCTATTTGAGCAGTTTGAGGAAGATTGTTACCATGTTACATATTTTCATGATAATAATAAAACAC
>JANJYQ010226556.1:7749-18802 GCA_024605255.1 Rastrelliger kanagurta | reverse complement strand
AACACACAAAGCAAACAATGATATCCAGTGTGCAAAGTCAAATGCCTAATATCTAAAAGGATACCAACTATGTGAAACTGGGTGAAAAAATGCAATTTAATGAAATTCATCCCCTAAAGACCTCAGAAAACTCTCAACAGTGAAGTTTCACCTTGAGCTTGTGTACATGCAGCTGTGTGATGCCGCGTACTGAGCACCTCATCTGTCATGTGCTGTGTATAACCTTTGAATGTCCGTGTACATGCACTGTATGAGTTCAGTCTCAGATCATTAAAAAAAAGAGTCTCTAGGAGACCTATGAAAAGTGTTTGCTGACAGGAAACAGGGAGGGGAAATCCTTCCACTTCTGCTTTTTATTCAACAAAAATTGACACAACAAAAATTAACTCCTACAATTTACAAAGGACTAAGTCAGCTTGCTATACTGTAGTTGGTGAGTAGGCAATATTCATTTTTTGATAATCTAACATTAAATCTATATGCTGACTGAATGCTAATGAACTGTGTCAATATTTTACAGGTTGATTTTAATAATGATGGAAAGCTGGCTTTTGATTATGCTGTTTGTAATACCAGGTAAGGAAACACATTTGTTCTTAATATTGTTACTTTGATATTGAAATAAGTACATTTAAAACCATTTCATTTGAATTTTTAGTCCATTTGTAGTCATTTTACTGTATCACCAAATGTTCAAAGAGATACAATTCCAGTATTGTTCTGTAACTCACACTTATGATAATAGTAATAATTGATAATATTGATAAAACACCTATTCTGTTTTTCACTAAAGGTGTCTGGAGCAGAGACTGGAGGGTGACAACCCAAAATCAATGTGCTTTAAGAGGGGCATCAGTTGTTATAAAGTGCGAATATGACTATCCTTTTGCTCATTTGGTTACTGCAGTTGATTGGTCTAAATACCAGTTAATATCTGGCAGTTGGATACCATCCTCTCTTTCTACACTCCATTCAGCCCCAAATCACTTTCAATATATAGGAAACTACAGGGGTGACTGTAGGCTGAGGATCAACAATGTGCAATTGGCTGATGAAGGATCATACTCTTTTAGTTTCGATACAACATTTGGCAGCTGGAGAAACGGAGGATCTGTTAAATTGTCTGTCAAAGGTAAAAGTTTCACTAAAAAAAAAAAAATCTGTCCTGAATTGAAATGATTTGCATAAAATAAATACTGTATGTTTCTGTCTCTGGATCAGAGCTGATCACAGTTGTGGAGCCGAGCACTGTGACAGAAGGAGATCGTGTCAGCCTGACATGTAGGACAGATTGCCCCACACAGAAACCTGTTGTCTGGTTCAGAGATGGAAAACCAGTACCAAAGCCAGTCTTCCTGGCAAGAAGAGAGGATGCTGGGCAGTACTATTGTGCTTTATGGGGACAGGAGACAGTCAGATCCGCCTCTGTGGCTCTGAATGTTCAATGTGAGTACACTCCTAACAAAAATATTTGAACAACTTTATGCATAATATCAAGACCCTAACCTTTAACTAATTTTTTTTTATTTACGATTTTTGCTTTTCCTACAGTGACATGTCTTGTCTCCTACCTTATGTTCATGTCTCCATTTTGTGAATATTGTCAGTTTAAGTAAAATCCACAACTGACCCCCAGTGTTCACCTAGATAACTATTCTAGATATAGACAATAATCACTTGTAACTTCATGCAAAAGAATTTCTTTATGTCATTCAAGTAAATGGGAAAGTTGCTGACTAACAGATAAGTTACAATACTGTTGCTTATTTGTCGTTATGGTGAGACATTCTCAAGTCAACACTTCTTTTTCTTTTTCTACCAAACTCCACTTTTCATCATTGCATTGCTCATCATAGTTAATTTGTTAATACTATGCCTTAATGTGCTTCGCTTCGCTCCATCAGATGCCCCCAGTAATGTAAGATTATCAGTGAGCCCATCAAGAACAGTTGTCAAAGGAAGCTCAGTGACGTTCAGCTGTAGCAGTGATGCCAACCCACCTGTGGTACAGAGCGGATACAGCCTGTTCAGGGACGGACAGTTTGTCAGTTCAGGACAAAGTCACACCATCGCTGTCATCCAGCCCAGCCACAGTGGACGCTACTACTGTCAGGCCTGGAATAATATCAGCCAGAGGGGAGTCAAATTGATTAACTCTGATGTGGTTAACCTTGATGTCCATTGTGAGTATGCTGATTTGATGCACTGAGCATTATCGTAAATATATGTGTATGTGTTTGTGTGTTGATTTGTGTCTCCGATTGTGTTGTGAAAACCAACTCAGACAAAAGATTCAGTTTTCGTACTTGGGTTCAAGAGTTAAATGTTCAAGGCGTAGCAAATTCATCACTACCTTTTTTTTTTGTCAACTCTTAACACCCAACTATCTGATATTACACAAGTCTGTGGTTTCACACATCTACTGTTCATGTGTCAAAATCTTCACACATGAAAGATTGTGGAAGCTTCAGAAAAGGGAAATGATATGTTAGACTGATAACTGTCTCGCGCACAGTTGAAACATTGCAGTTTCACAAATGCTCTACACTTCAGTGACTCCTTGTGAGGTCTTAAAATGAAGGAATGTCAAACTGTGATCTTTATTCACAGGTTGTGGCATTTTGTTGTGTGTATAACCAGTGATAGTGATTTCCATGTCTCAGATTGGTTCATTTGAAAATCTTTTAGAGACAGAAGGCACTATTTCACAAGCAAAAGCAAAATATCTGAGACAAGTCTGGAAATATATGTAGTACATTAGTATTATAAAAATGATTTCTACCTCTTTTACCTTTTAAATCATCTACTTTCACGTCATCAAATCAACCAATGGTTCCTTATTGAAGAACAAGATTTTTCTGAAATAAAAACTGTTGCACTTTTTTTCAGACNCCTCTTTTACCTTTTAAATCATCTACTTTCACGTCATCAAATCAACCAATGGTTCCTTATTGATAGCATTACAAGAACAAGATTTTTCTGAAATAAAAACTGTTGCACTTTTTTTCAGATCGTCCAATGAACATGACAGTTTCAATGGATCCAGAAAATGTTGTGGAAGGCAGCAGTGTGAATCTGACGTGCAGCTGTGCAGCTAACCCCGCAGCAGACAACTACACCTGGTACAAGAGGACAGATTCACCTAGCTCCAGCTCCCAGCTGCTGCAGGTGGGCTCAGGACAGGTTATGTCTCTTCTCTCTGTGGATGCGTCCCACACTGGACTTTACCTCTGCCAGGCCAGGAACAGTCTGGGAGAGAACAACGCGACTGAAGTGCTACTGACACTGGAAAAGGAGAATGGTTTGTGTCACTTTATTGTGTAATTGGTAGATTGGTAGTTAATTTTATCCTCATTTCATCTTTATCAACTACTACTATATCTTAGCAGTTTCAACTTTATTGGAAGCTTAACAAGGCAGACGTGCTTATTTATATTACACACTTCCAACCTTCCAACAGTAATCTAACAATATTATGTGTTTCTTCACAGTCAGCCAGTCTGTCCAAATCCTGTCTGGCATTGGAGTTGCTTTTTTTATGACTTTTGTGATCCTTCTTCTTTTCTTCTGGTAAGTCGATGACGCAGAAAGTGAGTGTGACTGACTGATTCATATCATTATGTCAGCCCCTGACTTATATGGACATCTTTGAATTTTCTTTCCATTGCTAACTTTCTCCCAGATGTGATGTAACGTTGTTGATCTGTCATGCCCAGTGGTATCATTGCTACATACTGCATGTAATTCATGATGCAGCTTTTATCCACTCATTCCATGATTAGGTGTGACAAAACTGTTATATATTGAAAGAAGTTGCTTCATTTATTTTAACCTGCACTGTGAGGAAAAAATGTGAAATATTAGCCATTAGATTTATTAGTAAGTATTAGTACACATTTAGTATGCAGGCTTACTATCACATTAATTATTCTTCCTTAGCTTCAAGGTTGAGGTTAGGTTTCCATGTACTAATCATTTTGTGCTGATACCTATTGCACAGTGCAAAGAACTGCACTTGGTGAACATTCAGAGTGTGGTAACTTCTGTAATATGTGATGCTGAATATTGAGCAACATGTAGGAAACTCCTGTTCTGTTTCACATATACTTTTATTCATCTATTTTTGTCATCTTAATAGGATAAAGCAAAAGGCCCATGCAGAGAAGAAAGTGAGTACATCCAATTCATGATTTTTATAACCCTTCATTTAGGAATAGGCCAGCCCGGAAAAAAAAAAATCTTTAAATGGGACATATAACCAAATCTTTAATGACAGTTTTAGATCTGTTTTGAAGAAATATTAAGTATCGTGAAGTATTGTTTTTGATCTGTGGCTCTTTATGTGTTAATTATTTTTCATATAAGCCTCAATTTCAATTTCAGTGATACAATTTTGATGCTGATATTCTACTGTAGTTGAATTACAAGTACATGTTAAAGAAAACCTCTTAACTTTTGTTGCGTTACTTTCCAGGCTACATTTGACTTTCCGTTTAGTGGAAGAGGTTCTGGCTCTACATCGGGTGAAGATCCATCAAACAGCATTTATGTCAACATCCACAGGTTCCCATCATCTCCTCCAGCTTCAGATGCTCAGTTCACTCCTTCTTCACACAAGAACTCAAACAAAGGGCATGATGTAAATTTGGAGCACAGACATGAATATTCACATTTCATCATTTAACTCACAACAATCAAATATGTGAATATTTTTGAATTAACTGACTACTATTGTCTCCTCTCAGGCCAACACTTCTTATGAAGGTGAAGTCACATACTCAACAGTGACCATCAAACCCAGACACAGCAGTCCTCCACATCACGTGAAAAACAGCAATGCACCACAGGATTTCAGGTAGGATTACTGTTCAAGCACTGACTTCATCACAACAGTGGCTCAGTAGTGTCACATGCCACCATTTTATGAAATAATACCTTTGACCACCACAAAGACAAAAAGTAACAGCTCATTCATGTCCATCTAAAATAAAATGTGAAACAGAATATCCTCTGGTCATCATTAGGATGGTCACAGAAATGACTCAAGAGGAAATTGGCACTGCATGGTTGCAGTTTGACTAATGTTTATTAATACTCTAATTTTCTCCTCAGGTCTGCAGCAGAAGAGAATGACAACTCTGTGATCTATGCTACCATCAATAAATCCAGTTTAGTCTGAGTTCAGCTATGTTGCTGTATCCTGTCATGTGGTGTCTTCCTATTACGACAAATGTAGTAATGCAAGCGGATGAGTTTGTTTGGCAGTTTTATATTGAAATCATAGTTTATGTGCAATAATCTTGAAACAACTTTGCGTCCACAAGTGTTAAAGGGTTTCAAAAAGGGTTATAAAAATGTTGTATTTATGCTATTTATTACAGTTTTGTAAGTTTTTATAGTTTATATAGTAATACTACTAAACTATACTACTGCTAGAAATATCTCATTTTACCTTGAATATATTTGATATACAAAAGGTAAAATCTTGTTTTAATGTATTGCTTTGAGCAATTATAGGAAACATTATGTTTCTGTTTCTTTTCACTGTATCTTGGTTACTGTATACAGCAATATATCAATTGTATACTGCAGTCTGTACCGTAAATATTACAGATGTAGCCTATAGAATAAATGTGATAACATTACACACTTTGTAACTATTATTTTTTAATTGAGGTTTTATTTTGATACAATAATAAAAGTAAAAATTTACATTACATATAGCACTACAGTCAGTAAAATTTTTCATTTATGTAGTACACGTTGTAAATTTACATACATTCATATCATTCCACTGAACAGTATGGGACTGCATTTACACAAGTACAGTTTTTGTGACTTTTTGAGTCTTTGGTAAGAATTCTCTTCATGTATGGATCCAATAAAAATACTCAACGCAAGTTATCATATTGTAAAACAAATGAACAGAAGTATATAAACCTCTTTAATCATAACCATGTGAGTAAGCAACAATCTGAAGCTTGGCACATTGTTGAGAGCATTTTTGTGGTTAAATATGAGGGGGACAGGACTTCTAGTATACTATACTTTACTCATGGATGAGTAATTCTGGGTAAGAGTCTTTTCTGAGATCACGATTTGGCTTGTTATTGCACTGTTGGCATTAAGATCTTCAGATCATCTCCACATTTATGAAAAACATCTAAAATAAAAACATCCTACATAAACAAGACATTGACTTATATTTACAAAACAACATCAAAATACTGATTCTGAATATGAGCGTCATCTTCACCAGTTTATCTTAAACATGCAAGGATTTGATAAAGATACAACTTGTATGGATAATTATTCATCACAGTCAAGCTACTGCATATTAAAAAAACACATGTATCACACAAGACTTTAATTATGAAATGAGATCCCTACTAAGTGGAGAAATTGTGTGTAATGTACTGTAATCTTTCTATAAGAACTTGTCAGGATTTGTGATGTGATATGTGATATGAAGTAGTGATAAGTTTCATAATTTTCTGTGTGTGTCCTGCATAAACTAAAAATACTAAAACTGTTGAGGCTGCATGTGATCGTGATGTTTATTACAAATCAGCAGAGCAGTCTGCTCTCACTGTGTGTCACTCTGGTGTCAGGAAGTCTGACACTAAAGTGACTGACTCTTATGGATCAACATCCTGTAAAACATCTTCATGGTAAGTGTGATTTACCCTAACGCTATGTTGTGATTTAATATAGCTCATAATTTATAATGAAAGTTATTTGATCATTTTGAATTATATAAATAGTGCCACAGTGTTTTTTAATCAATATTTAACTTCATACAGTTCAACTCATACTGTTCATGACTTCTCTTTAAAGGGTGCAATATATGACAATCAGCCCCACTAGATGTCGTACCAGCACCAGCATCTCTGACCAAAACAAACGTGTGAGTTGTTTACTCAGTAAAGTTAGGGAGGAAAAAAGCCCCTGAATACATGGCTCATGAAACTCTGATCAAACTGTCACACCAGGCAGGTCTGATCTGATCCACTGGATAAACTGTTACTGCACTGCCTGCTCCTGTCGTAACATGTACTATTTAAGTGTATTTTGAGCAGGCATGTGACATGGCCACCATGTTAGAAATGGGTGCAGAGAACATAGAGGGACTCACATGCACTATTATGCACATGAATCGGAGCAGCCATCATATCACAGAACAGAGAATCAGTAATTACAACACACACACAGAGGGAGTGTGGCCATTACTCCATTATAGCTTTACATAACTAATAGATGTCTACTGACATCTAGTGGGGCTGGATGTCATATATTGCAACTTTAAGAACTCTGTCTGTGCATCTCTAGAAGTATTCTGTATTTTGTACTCTGTCAGGTTATGCATTTAAGGAGTAAGATATTGGTACACATTCAACAATGGTACAAGAAAGTTAAATCCTCAGGTTTTAGGTAAACAGATGGATCTGGAACCATGATAAGACGGGAACATCACAGGCTTTCATCCCCCTGTCCTTACACCCTCTGATGACATCTACAGGGTCTGTCTTACTGTCATCAGGGGGTAGGAAAAATAGAAACACGCTGCAGGAATCTCATGTCCGAGCCATTTTGTGAACTCCAGGTGAAGTGTTATAGTTCTGCAGGAGAGAGTTAAGAGCAAAATAAGTCACAAGAAGAAATGTATAGAAAATATTGAAGCAAGTAGATTTGACACATTCATTTCAGATACCTGTGTTTCATTGCTCTTTCCAGAGTGTATATTACTGCTTTGCCAAAGGTCAAATGCTTTGACTCTACACTGTTGCAACTACCTTTTTCTTAATGAGAACTTTAGAAATCTTTACTTTTAATTGCAATCCAAAGAAAGAATTCCTCATGGCCTGAATATGAATACAGTATTGTATTTGAATGTGTCTTAGAAATGTCCAGTGAGAGTTTACACATAACACAATATACAGGAATACAACAACATACAACAATACAACACAAAAGAAAAACTCTTACCCTCATAGCTGTAGATATCCAGGGCAGAAATCGTGACACTCTGGTGTACACGCCGGGCTTCTTTGCCATGGCGCAGCCTGTTCCCCAACTCACCACCCCCAGCAGACGATACCGTGTGGTCTTAGAAAAACAGTCGTCTGCCATAAAAGGGCCGCCGCTGTCTCCCTGAAACCACGCAGGAGTATAGTTGATCGCAAACTAACTCTACACATTGTTCACATTTTAAACAAAAATAGAGCAAGCAAGAGTCACGTTATATTACTTTATATTAGGTGAGCATGCTCAGAATTATGAACAGAGGTATAACACTGTATAGTTAAATGTACTGGGAAAAATGTACAGTTGGCATCAGTTTAATTTAGGAGAACATAAGAAAATGTCAAAATGATACAGCACCTCATTTATAAACCCTCATATACATACTGCAGACACAAACATTTGTTGCATAAACACAGACACACACTTACTTGGCAAGCATCAGTTCCTCCTTTCTCATAACCAGCACAGAACATACTGGTGGTGATCTGGTTGTCATAGTAATCAGGAGCATTACAAACAGCGTCACTGATGATGGGGACGTTCGCTTCCTGGAGAACATCAGCCAGATGACCTGAGAGCCAAGAATAAACAATCGAAGTGGTTAAAAACAACAACAACCTGCACTGAGGGCCTCCCACATTTGTTTATTTTAAAATACCTTAACACGCCAATTTATTAGCTGTTAATATATCAATTTATTACCTGTTAACACGTCAATTTGTTACCTGTTAACACATCAATTTATACTTTAAAACATCAACCTGTTAACATGTCAAATTATTACCTGTTAACATGTCATTTTTTTACCTGTTAACACGTCAATTTTTTACCTGTTAACACATCAATTTAAACTCTTAGTCCTCCGCCTCCTCTGGCATAGCAGAAGAGTTGGCCACACAGGATAATTTAAAGACTAAACCCTACACAAAGTATCATATATATAAGGATAGGGATACTTCGCTCTCTATCTCTCTCTCTCAGGAGTTGTTGCAACTATGCTGCTGTGCACCTCAATAAACCGAATGGTAATTAGTCTTTTGATTTTTCCACAAGGTTTGCCTCATGCAAAGAAAGACAGCATAGATGTTTTTTTCCTCCTTAAGTGTGGGGGACCGAACGAGATGAATTTGAATCTGGGGGGACAAATCCCCTCCGCCCCCCCCTCCATCTGCGCCTGTGCTGAGGTAGAAGCACAATTGAATGTTTCTTTGTTGTAATGAGCAGAATACAGGCTTCATTAAAAATAAAATATAACTACAGCTGGTAATGGATTTTTTTTCTTTTTAAATCAAAGAAGTCAAAGAGTGATGAACAAGCTATTGTGTCACAGTAAAGCTGTAATAATGCATAGACTCACCATAGTATCCTACGTTTCCCCAGCCAGTTACTGTTCCCATTTGTCCATCGATCAGTCTTTGACCATATGCTGGCAGGCAAATAGGTTGGATGTATTCTACACACAAGCACATATGCATATGCATGAAGCAAGCATTTGTTTATAAAATCACCACCATCTGCAAGTTAGTCAGTGACGTGCAGTGAGGTTTGTGGCTGGTGAGGCAGTGACTCTTTGCAGAATCAGATTTACAAATATACGAACACAATAGAGTTGCTTATGTGTGTTCAATTGGCAGGTCAATTATGTTTCATATCAGCATTATTTACAAACACACATATGTACATATTTGGCCAAGGAATAAAATTTATAGTGGTTCAAATTAGAGCGCATTTGCAAACCTTTTAGCTCCGGCATTGGTAGTTTATTATTTATCACTTCACATCCAGTTTTGAAAAATGTTTAACTTTAGTTATTGCATCCTTCATTTTTGTAGTCAGAGCAAAAATAAAAACACAGACTACTGTATTAAAAATAGACTCTGTGTAGAAGAAGAGCAATCAAAGAACAGGAATAAAGGGGCGCTTATGTATGCAGAACTACTGCCTGCCTCACCTCATGGCTTTTCACTATGGCTTTATGTCAGATCACTAGGACTAAATTATACACACACGTGAAATAAATTAGCCATTCTATGGAAAGTCAGAACATATAATAAAAGTATCTACAAGTATACATTGTAATAAAGCATAACTTTGGTAGTATACAGCCAGCAAGCAAAAGGCACGCGCTCAACACAGTTTGCAATCTGTGGTGAGGCACTTCACTGCCTTTGCTGTAACTGAACAGGAAATACGGTGAAAAATACAGCGATTTTGATTATAAAAATGACTGAAATTATTGGAATCATACAGAAATTGCATTTATAGCACAGATCAGTGGAGAAATAATATGTATTTTATTTTGTCATTATTTGTGTTTTACAGAACCTGCCCTACCTCCCCTGACTGCACATCTCTGAAATTAGTGTGCCAGTGTGACTGTGCCACAAAAAAGTAAGAACAGAGTGAGTTACCAAAAGAAAAAGCAGCTGCAAGTTGTGTGTTTGTGTATCTGCAGTAACAATAATGAAACATGAGACTTAATATCACTTTTTTTCCAATAATCATTATATGCTTGTAGTTATAAATACTAAACACTAGAGGTCAGACATGACTGACAGTATGCAGAACATTGGATTTGCTTGTTAATTAATTAATCAATTAATTGTTGTTAATTAACAATGCTTAAACACCATCTTTGTAAAGGTGACNNNACTGAAAATATCAATGAAATTCTCTCTGCCCCAGACTAAAGAAAAGAACATATCTGTGGAGCAAAATGCTGCAAAAAACACTGCTGTAGATCACATTTGTAATTCCCCTCATCTTTTATCTTGCACCAACAGATTACAGAAAGATTACATTGGATGACAGATGACCTTTATGGGAATTACTGTATTAGTCTCATTATTAGACTGAGGATAATTTACTAAGTGAGTCCTGAGAGGAAAGACATACCGTCAGTCCTGATTTATTAATGTTGGATAAAAATGCACTTTTGTCCTGGTGACTCTAATCTAAGAAACAGGAAACGAAAAGCAGGCGAAACACTTTGATGACTGACTCTCCTTTTCTTCCTCATCTGTTATCA
>JANJYQ010226198.1:2019-12102 GCA_024605255.1 Rastrelliger kanagurta | reverse complement strand
ACTACAGGCGAGGATCCGAGAGGTTTAAAAATGTTCGTTCTTCACTCCTCTGTCTGTCTGTCTGTCTGTCTATTATAGGTGAGGATAATGAGGCCTTGGCTGCAGAAAGGATAGAAGTACTTAGAAGTAAAATTTAAACTTCTTCTACCCCTGGAGGAGGGGTCAGATCAAGTTAAGTAAAGAGACTTGAAAAATGTAACATTTACTTGTTGCTTGCAAATGACAGAATTTCATTCAAAAAGAGAAAAAAACACAGCAATTTAATGATGCTGAAGAGCTTCAAATAATTAAACAAATTTGTCAAAATACAAAGGAAATGAGAGACTACACCTTAGAGAGCTGTGCGCAGTAAGTTGGAGAAAATAAGTACTGACATTGCACAGTTGGGATTTTGTACAGAAACCATTCTAACAACCACTGAGAGATGAACATTAACAAGGAAATGCACTATATGCAACTAGCAACTATCAGCACTATAAACCAATTAGAAGGTGACAGGAACAAAACAGACATTAACACAAGGCTATTAAGCAATCAGTGAGCCCACAGAGGAGTTTCTTTTGTAATTACTACTCTTTTTATTATCTGTAATGAAGGGAAATTATTTTATTTAATAAATTACTGTAAATTAAGCCATAAATGTATACAAGTGTGTGAATCTGACATGCCTAATAGATGGATTTATCATGCTGCTAATTATGCTTAGTACATGTCTTAGCAATTTTACATTGAATCTTTTACATTGTTTGTGAGACCATGTGCCCTTATCAATCAGGTATGCATAAAAATATATTGGAAAAACAACATTTTTAATATATTATTGTAACTAAAAGATAATAATTTCACTAGTTTGATTCAAGTGAGTCCCAGTTTAATAACTTTAATATCTAACATTTACAGTTTTTCTCAATTGTTTACACACAAATACTTTTACTTGAGACATAATGACCACATCTAACTCATGCACCGCATCTAACTCATGAACCATTTCTACTAAACTACAAGCACAGCATTCATGCCATGCTTTTTTCAAAACACTACGCTGGGTTCTCTGCATTTGGCCCAATTTCCACGAAGAAAATCAGTTTTCACAAGAAACATATTGTCATTCAAAATTCTAAAGGTAATTGTCCTACTGTGCATACTGATTCATCACATGGGCAAAGACACAGCTTTACAATTAACAATCACAGCTTTAACATAAGTGTATGACCAAAATCCACAAACACATATACCTCTTTTCCAGCCTATGGAAGACACATGTGGCAGTATAGCAGTTGATGCTTTTCATGGCTGGTTTTGCCATGCTAGGCGGTATTTCCCCTGATGCTTAGCCAGAGAAACCATTGCTTGTGAAGTGGATTAGGTGCTGTGCCCAGACCAAAACAGAAGAGAGGATGCAGCATAGTTTTTGTTGTTGTTTGTTTTTTTTTACTGTAACTGTATACAGTAAATTCTTCTGTTGTTTTGTATGTGCAACCTTGTGTTGGTTGGGATGGACACTGTGTACATTGTTTTTTGAGGGAAAAATAAAATAATTTGTTACTGTGTATTTGTGTGTTCTGATTATAAAGACAACATTCTAAAATATTTTACAACACACATTATGAGGAATGGAAAAGATATGTTTTCCATTCATCATAGTATTTTACATTAAGCACATCAGTGTTCCACTGGCTCTTATAAATGTTTGTTTGTGTGTGTGTCATTTGAAGACAAAATACCATTTTGAGAAGAAATAACATTGTTTTAAATGTAAAATTTCATTTTGCAGGAGAGTTGAGAGATTTTGCCCATTGTGCTTTTAGAAAATGTGTGTAAACAATTGAGAAAAAACTAATATTTAGCACTGAACTTATATAGCAGTTCTTTATCCTGCTCCTTTCCACACCATCACAAGTCAACCTTCTTTACTTGAACTAAGTGACACCTTACAGCAAAACACTTTGACAGTGTTCTCCAGCAACTCTTTATGTTCACATAGATGGGATGCTGTTTGTTGAAACTTTTCACTTAGCCCCAATCCCATGGGATTTTTTTTACACAGTGCAGACACCTTAAACTTTTCCAGATTGCATTTTTTTTCAATAGTTTACACACTAAAATGAAAATTTGCACACAATTAATATATGTCACACACATGAAGTAAAACGCCTGAGTTGCACAACAATAAGCACAGACTCAATATCACACTTTTTGCAAAACTTTACACAATGATTTGCAATGACTACACTAATGAACATGGATAACCACTTTCACCAGGTGTGGAGACAGATATGTTTAATTAAAAATACAGCAGTCCACCTGTCTTCAACAAAAATGCACACACAAGGCGATTCTTGCCAATGAAGACATAGCCTATGATGTGAACAAAATCCTATAGCCTGATCCGACCAGATGGAGAGACAATGATTCCAGTTACAGTTTTGTTGTTGTTGTTGCTTTAGCTGTGTTTGGTTAATTGTGTGAGGTGTTTAGAAATAAGGAGCCCTGTTTTCAACATTGTGTAGAAACAACTGGAAATAAAATAAACTAAGTACCCACAGATAGCTCTATCATTGTCTTTTGATAGCATAGCAGTGATTCCTGTTTAAATTAGATGTGATTCCTTAGATCTGGTATTATACCTAACCTTTTTGACATATTTTTATGAATACTATCTGACACTATTTACAGAAATTCAGCATTTCCTACCTACTTTGATTGGCTGTACGTGTGACAGTATATAACTGTCTATGAAAAACAGTCTGATCCTGAATGGTAAGGGGAAGAACCTCTTTTTTTACTTTTTACTTTTGCATAGTTTGAAAAGGATGTTTCAGAACATAAAGCATTGTGTCTAAATCTCCCTATGAAGTGAAATCTGAAAACTAAATACAGCCATTCCTGATGTAAATGTCCATGCATTGAAAGGTTGTAAAGACTTTTTAGCTGTTGAAAAACTGTCAACACTTTCACTGTACTGCTTTACTTGTTTTCCAGTTGCAATGCAAACACTAACTACAGAGGTTACAGAATGCACTTCACATACTGTAGCACTAGGCAACGTAGCTAAAGTTTCCTGAATATTTGATATGACTTAATGATATGATATAGTTACATATTCTGCTTCATGGTCTTGAGCTGCATATTTCAAAATTTCAAATAACTTAAAAAGACAGGGGAGAAAGATTTGAGTAATTTTACGGCACAGGAGGGTCTCCACCATTTCCTAATCCAACTAAAGCTATTTTTCCTCTTTGTTTTTTTGATAATGATCTTAACAGCAATTCCAGTGAGTCTCCCCTCTTCTAAACTTAACACTAGATTTTACTTGTGATAAATAAATGAATATTAAAAATGGGAAGTTTTTCATTTTTGAATCCACTAAGGATCTCTGAGAGACCTGGAAAAAACTGTTTCTCTGTTAGTCACCACTTTAATAAGTAAAATGCTAGTGCCAGTAGCATCGACCCATTCTATGTAACAGTCTGTATTTGCAGGCCAAAAGCACAATGAAGAAAACTAAAATTCAACAACTCATGTTCAGAGTAATCAAACCATGGGGTCAACATTCAAAAATATGTGTATCCCCAAAAGTTTCTGGCCAATCATCATTTCATTTTACTGAGTCACAGTTCAGAAAACATTCAGGACTGCCTACCCAAAGCAAAGAAAGATAAATACCTATTTCATCAGAAGTCATAACATGAACTGATTTAATATATCTATATGCATTCTGCTCACACAATAACTTTACATGTAATTTGGCTCATCAGATAATAAAATACAATGCTCACAAAGTATTAGGAAAGTCAGTGGAAAACTAAACTCTTATGAAACATGAGGCAGATAGGGAGGAATACAATAAAAAATGCCAATATTGTAAAACTGCATTATGTTAATATTGTGTTTCTATTGTTTGCTGATGCAAATAAGCAACATTCATATAAAACCATTCTCCAAATATAGCTGACAAATAACAGTGACAAAAGAGAAGTGAGGTGGTCATCCTGGGCGGATACCGCATCAATTGCTTAACTCGTGTTTTGAATGTCAAGAAGATGCTGGCTGGAGAGCAGTTAGTCATTAGTGGCTATGTCAAAAATTCAGACAAACAACAATACAGCAAGGCTTTCTGTGGAAGGAAAGGGACATATTCCGCAATCTGTTTAAGTCACAGTGCATTCAAAAGCGGGGCAGTATCTCAGAATAGACTAAAAAATGAACAGAAATAAAATATTATTTGGAAGGTTGTATAGAAAGAGAGAAAACCAGCAGATGAAAACCACACCTACCGTAAGTTATCCATCCACCCACTAATCTTTAACCCAGCACACTCTGACAGAGATAAACATGTTGTGTTGCAGCAGACAGCACACCGCGTGAGGCCTTCATTAGGCCCTGTGTAGCCATGTCCATTGAAGCACTGGGATCTCACTAAGATTGATTGTGGCAGACCACAGATCAGTTAGGAGGCCTCCCCCACTTTCTGCTGCTGGTCCAAACCCAATAGTTCTTACTAGGGAGGAGCTTAGGGACCTACACTCTACACAGAGGCAATATCATCTGATAAATTGCCTTTCCTGGCACGATTATACACCGGAGTGTTCCCCATGGTCTTTGGGAGCTGTGTTTTAGAGCTTCAGCATTGTGTGAAGGTACTAAAAGTGGGGCAATTTGTTATAGGAATGGACAAGCAATGATAGGCTTAAATCATATGGTATATAGGCATTAAATCAAATGTAAGCATTAAAAGTAAATGTCACACTATCTGCAGTTTATTATGTGAAAATGATATGTCTATATTCAATGCTTGTTTGCATTTTCCCTTTTTTTGGTATGAAGGCTGCTGGGAACCCTGGAGTGTTCTCTGTGCTTTCTCAGACCCAGGAAAAGTGAATGAGTATATGGAAAACATGTTTTCTTAGATATAAATAAAGCATTTTCTTGTGCTTATTTCCATATAGACACCATGCCACAGTCAGTATTGCACTGTTTTTTGGCCAACATACAGTGAAAGAAAATACTCAAGATTGTTATATTCCTAACCTCATACTTCCTGCTACAATATTCTCCTTCAGAAGGGGCTGTGTTGGGTTTTTCAAACCGCGAATAATTAAAGCCCAGAGCATCTGAAAGCTAGCTGACAATGAGACCCTGAAGTGTCTCAGAGGTTTTCCAAAGGGCTGGCTTGTGCACTGGTTCACTGAAACAATGCAAAGTGATGTGGCTATGAGGGGAATGTCTGCCAAAACTGTTGGGTACACTTTAATTATGGAGAGGGATTGTGTAACCCGCCTGACTGGCTTGACATTATTCAAAAGTAATTAGTTGCTTGTTATTTTAATTATGAATGAAAGGACACAAGAATAAAATTAACTCTGAAATGGGATTGTTGCATGGCCAGAGAAAGGAAAGAGAGGGAGATATTTTCTACACTATATTTGTTACAACCTGCATGCCATAAAATTTCTATGATCTAAAGTCCTCTCCCAGGCTATTTTGTTCAAATGCATTATAGATTGACTCAAGTAAGATAAGTCTCAATCCTGCCAACGTTTTTGGCTGAATTAATCTACAAAGTTTGACATGTAAAATGTACATTCACCAAGGAACTTGCTGAAATAAATATTCACACTTATTTTATTGACAGTCAGATCACCTGAACAACTCTCTTAATATTTATTCATGCTCATGAAGTACTTAATTTTGGTTGGTTTCCTAACTGTCAAAATTTTGTAGCATTGCATAAAAACTATGCTCTCTTCTTAAATGTTACTGCAATCCCACCTGGAAATCCCAAGATTAGAGCTATTGGCAGTTTAATATCATTTCCATTTTGAAACAGCTGCTGAAAATAGGCTAACTGTTCTCATCATGAAGCACAGAATCATCACAAGACACAAAAAGTGCAATCTCAGCAAATACCTTCAACTTTGTGAAATTCCTATTTTAATTCACTTACAGACTTTCCACAACAGTGCACTAAAAATATTTGACTCATACCCATACTGCATACTCCAGGACTGACACTAAAATGATAGAAGTACTGCAGCAAAACAACATTTTTTTTTTCATTATTCATGTCCCAGCTTGAAAATTAGTGCTCTCCCTCAAGGTTATTGTTTGAAAAAATCTCTAGTGTTACTGTGCACGATAGATTACAGACCGCCTGATTCATTCTGTTTTTCATGCTGCCAAGTCATACCATCTCTTAACACCGGTCACAGAAAAATGTTGGCATGACTCAGTGCTCAGGGTTTGATCAAACTGCCACAGTGACAACATGCAACAGAGTCCAAATACTATACTCTTCCAGTTAGGTCCCTAGAACACAAGCAATATCGACACATTGAAAACATTACAGAAGTTTTAGTGTCTTGGGCTGTGTCCGAAATCACTCCCTAACTCCTACATAGGGAGTCAGACCTAGTTCACTATATAGTGCAATAGTTCAATGGCAGAAATAAAAGTTAACAATTCAGACACTACTCAGGTGCCGTTAAATACATCAATGCATCAACATCAATGCTTAAATAATTAAATACATAAATAAATACTCTATTTATATCAAAATGATTAGTAAAATGTATATTGGTAATTCTGTAAATTATTCACATGTACAGGTCCTGCGTCATCCCGTCTGGCCATCATATTTTATATATATATATATATATATATATATATATATTTATATTTGGTAAATATTGCTTGGTTAGGGACCATTGGTGTGATACATCATGTGACTTTGCGTGCATTATATAGGGTCCATGGTTTGTCTACTACACATTTGGATACCCCTGCAAAATGCACTATATAGTGTAGTTAGGAAATTTTGGAGATGCACGTGAGCCTTACAGGAGAGGGGTCCGCATCTACGGCGGGAGGGCTATGGGGCTATGTCCGCAGAAGTATAAACTAGGCTTAATTTCGGACACAGACTGGTGGGGAGGGCGAGTGTACAATCATAATTATATGTCTGTCTCTCAATTTGCCCTGGAGAGATACTGTGATTACAGTTTTTGCCCATTGCTTGAACACATTTGACAAAACTTGGTTCATTGTGTCAAAACTAAACACAAGCACTGGGACAGAGCACTGGGAAATAAACCATTTACATCTATGTCAAACTGAAACTCTGCTATCAAAACCTAACAATCTTTTGTCAAAATGTCACTCTGATGACAAAATGACAACCACTTGCATCATATGAATACACTTTCAGATCAGCAGCAACACACTAGTCTACTTCATATAAAAACACTGTAGTCTTTCGTTTTCACTGTTTTTATTCAGTTCTACAGAAGGCATGTTTTCACAACAACCAAAAAATGAAATACTCATACTGTACATTACTGTACTATAGTAAATTCAGTGAAGTCCTTAATGTGGATGAAACTGTGAAATGACTTAGCCTTTTAACATTCCTTACTAACCAGTGTCATTTTGTAATTCTGTGCTGCCATTGTTTTATGTTCTCTAATGGGCTTTATTTTCTTCAGTTGTGTATTAGTACACTGCAGTATAAATTTAACAAGGCACAAAATTGAATGAAAACAAAAAAACTCTTACTTGTATGCAGTATGTGTTATGGACACACATTGCCATTCTAACCTGATCTCATAGAAATACGTGAGGGGATCACTAAGTCTTAACAACATTTTACGTGCACCTCACATGTAAAGACTATAGATCCTTACACTTTACATGTGAGGTGCACGTAAAATGTTGTTTTCCTGAGATCGTGAGATCAGGTTGTCCCATTCAGTTGAATGAGTAAGTGTGTCCAAACTTTTGACTGGTTCTACATAATATTAGTGGACTGTATAGTGTATTGCAATGTAGGATTATCCTCTGGAATAACAGTATTTTACTTGAGGGGCTCGGGTGCTGTAGGCTTCCCAAGGATTCTTCAGCCTCTAATCTTTCTGACAGCATCTTGATTCCCCTGTGGAGTGCTTGATAGATTGCTTTAATTAATCACCAACATACTCAATGCACACATAACAAGTGCTAAGTACTGGCCAGGTCAACCGTTAAGGGCTCCAGAGGGAAATATCTGGAGAAATCTAGGAGCCAGTGAGGTAGACCTTACACAAGGGAAAGGGAGCAATTGCTTATAGCTAACACGGTAAATAAGCTCTACTGATGTGCACTCTAGTGAGTGTGTGTGTCTGTACAGTATTTTCATGCAGATGCAGTTTAACTATTGTTAGAGCCATGAATAACCCATTACAGTTTTTTTAGTGTGCTTAAACACAAAAATCAAAGGTAGTACTCAATAAGCAAAACCTTACATGTAAGTAAACAGCCAATATTTGCACAACTGAAAGCACAATGGCAGCCTCACACTTTTTGCAAAACAGTAAACACAGAAACTTGCAAACCATTAAACAGACTTGTACACGGTGCTCTATGCCTTAATGCTGCATCTTCACAGTTTTTTTTAAGTTGTTTACACACAATTTTGAAAACAGGACTCCTTTTTTTAACCAAACACCACACCAATTTTCAGAACATCCCAGTTTGTTTGCAAAATAAAAAATATCAGCCAAAACCATAAAGAAATAGATAAAAATTTTATTTTGTTCTCATGTCACAAACACAGACTTTCAATGATTGTACATTGTTTCGGTCTATTTTACACTATACTGTAATAAACTCAAAACATTTTAAAAATAGAGTTATGGATTTTATTCAGAAATATTGTTTGAGAGCATGGTTATTGGATAATTTAGATGGCAAAAATAGATTGACAGAAATACATTCTTGATGTTTACTTTAAGGTATACAAAATAGTAGTTTTAGATAGACAAATAAAAATTACTGTATGAAGTGCATACACTTACAATAAAATGGTTTGATATTTTGATTTCTGCTACCTAGACCTCTCCTTCTACCTCCCTCGTTCCTCTTTGAGCTCCTCCTCTCATTCTCATTCTTCTTCTTCTTACTCCTTCCATTTTTGTTGACGACAGGTGAACTCACCACTTATGACCTCTGGGTGACAGTTATTGGTGATGTCATAACAGTCTGCCTCAATCATTGAAGAAATTCTCTGTAATGATAACTGTGTAATAATAGCTGTCAGTCCGTCATCCTGGGTTGTCAGATCTGCTCTTTGTTCTCCTCTTGTTTCCCTATTTTTTTCTGGTCTGTGAATTGTGTTTAGGCATTAACTTAAATGTCATGGGTTTTTTTTTCTCCTCCGACACATCCGATCATCACTTATGACTTAACTTATTTCAACTTCTCTGTTCAACTTGACACCCTCTTCATGTGGCACCATGTCCTTATATAGAAAAATAGACATGTGGCAGCATGCAGATTGCAGAAAAAAAATTCACTCACCATACCTTTTTCTGGAGGCTAACTGCCAGTAGTTGCTGAACTAAGCTAACATGTCTTTCCAAAGAATGCACAGAGATGGAATAGACACTGATCCTAGACAGCAACAATCCCATCTACAAAAAAATCTGAATAATGAGGTATAAATATTTGGAGTTGGCTTTAATAACGTAGGTTTTGTGGTTCAGCTCAGTCCTGTTCATATGTGAAAATATTCATGACTGTGACACAGAACCCCAGATTGCTCTCAATGTGTGTGTAAGGTAAGGTGCATGGATACAAAAATAGCAACTGTAACTTTAAAATAAATCAGGTGGTGATTTATTGTACAATTCAGATTCTGTTGTTTCCCTTTATTTGTGGATATCTTTGTGTACTATGTGTACACTTTCTCTCTCTCTCTCTCTCTCTGAAAATGATAACATCTCTTAGAATTTACACACACTGCAGACTCTGATTAACTGGCCCAATCAACTTGCCCTTCACAATTTTTTACTGGCATATGTCGAATCCTGTATAATATGCTATAACTAATAATCAGCTCTAGTTGCCAGTGGTCTGACTACAGATTTTCTCAATCTGTGTTGTATTGGATTGGATTTATTTGTGTTTTCATGGTTCTTCCTCATTTGACCACACACTCAGTTTAACTCCAATAATGGACTTGATTAAAGAAGTCATTGATTATTTGCGATGCCTGTTCAAGCATGTGAAATGGAGAGATTATACACATACTATCTCAACACATTCTCT
>JANJYQ010225890.1:0-10296 GCA_024605255.1 Rastrelliger kanagurta | reverse complement strand
TGTGTGTGTGTGTGTGTGTGTGTGTGTGTGTGTGTGTGTGTGTGTGTGTGTGTGTGCAGAATATAGAAAAACATGACTGAAAACTGAAAACTATTGATGGAATTAAATCATTATGGCTTATTTCTATCCAAATGACTACACAGTGTTTTTTTGGTGGCCGAGAAGTCAACAAACATCATTTCTAAAGTTGAAATGTGTGGGAAGGTGATCTCAGCTCAGCACACAAAAGTTTCATTCATCTACTCCCCTGAGATCAAACTAGTTGTAGGAGGGTGTGTATATGAATGATGAAATACCCAGTGAGCCTGTCTACAAAAAGTAAACAGAAAGTGACCCAAGTTATATATCTATCAGATTGCTCTGTATAACATTATATGCATACTAGGGAAGGTCAAGGGAGGGAAGGGAGATCAGGTGGGCAAGGGTTTCACAAAGTAAACATACAAGCTGGTCATTACACAGATAAACAGGCGAACACACATACTTAGTCTGAATGAAGACAAAGGCTGTCATAGTGATACATGGCTGTTTTCTGAGAGGTGTAAAGTATAACAATGTACTTTTGATATATTTGAAGATAAAGATCAGCCAAAGCCACCATGAAGCTGTAACACTAACGCCTGAGAAAGAGAAAATTAAATGAATAAACTGTAGAGAAGGCATCTTAATGTCATTTAAAGATTACTGTCAGTGTCAGTGCATATATAATAATATGTATCATGGTGAATTATTTGGGGTAAAATATCATGTATGCATCTTCATTTTATCCAATACTGTTTCTTTACAGTGCCTGCAATGTACAGAGTATTATCTTAAAGTAAATTAATAAAATAAATGCATGTTTCATTCACATTTATAGCAATTTAAAGGAACAGACCAGTCAGGAAAAACTAGCATAGCACAAATAATGAAAATGCTGCTCACAAATGCTAGCAGCTAGAAATATCTCAAGCTAACAAGTATCTGTAAATCAACAATGTAAATGAATGCTGTCTGCAACAATAGTAAATAATAGTATCAACAGTTGTAAAATGATATAAATATCAACTGTATAATAACCAATTAACAATAAATAAAGTTCTTTTTGCTTCATTCACCTGTCCCTCCTGATTGAATTATACTTGCAGAAACTGTGGCTCGAACCTAATTTCAATCCTTAAATGAAGCCTTATCTTTCAAAAATCCTTTGAGAAAATGAGGAGCAGAAAAAATTGTCTCACTTTTCAAATATTTCCTCACACTCAAGGTCGAAAACTGGTCCTTCGGTCGAACAACAAAAGCTCTCATACAGACACACGCAGACAGTATGTAAATGAGAACACATGTTCACACAGTTCTCCTTAAAATAATCTGTTTATTCTGTATTGAAACACAGGCTTCAGTCAGAGTACACTCAGTCAGGTGGAAAGTAGTGATCTCTATTCAGCTCCATAACATCAACCGCCTCAGTGCAGACCACAGCAGCAAACACACGTCGGCAAACAAAATGCTGTTCTGCCTCTGACATAACGCGTCATAACATTAAATGAAAGATGGAGAGTTTGTAGGTTTGTGTGTGTGGGTAAAATACTTATTGTTCTGAGAGAGGCATAGTAAGACAGAACTGTCTGAGATCAATGCATCACACATGACTTTCTTGATTTGAGAAAAATAACTGACAGGCTGGACTCCTAAAAATAGCTATCATAAAAACCTAACTAGCAAAAACAAAAAGCTAATTTGCTCTTCTGACCACAAACTGGACATTTGCTTAAAAGTGACCAAATTCTCTTCATCATTGTGGATTTCACAATAAGACACAAGACACATTCATGTCTGACAAAGTAGCATGGATAGTTTAAATTGTTAAAAGCCCTAAAGAAAAATAAATATATGTATCTGTGATTTATGTAAAATATGTATTTTCATCAAAGGCCTCTAAGCAGCAGCCTAGTCATTACTCAGTTACACAGATGACATGTTGGCCAAAATGTATACATTAAATACATTCATTACTTATTTTAATGCACTGACAAAACTTATTGTGTATAAAGTGTCATAAAACAGACTGTTGGCCTGAAATACAGACGGGCTAAAACGGTCGTCTTGAGAGGATTTGATCTGCATATAAACAATAAATAAATAACCTTGGCATCCTCTTATACTGTATGTGTGTGTATATCAGCACTATGTTATATGGCACTATCAGTGGAGATAAGGAACCACATACATCCAGGGACGCATTGTAAGACTTCAGAGTGCAAACTGGGTTTGTCCATACAGCTGATTCACACTAGTTTATGTCACGTATGCAGATGATACTCTGTTATTATTATCTTAGCAAGTCATTTCCACAAGGGTTCCCTCACAAAATCTCTTGTTTGAAGACGTTTGACATTTCTGAGTGTTGAAAGAGGAAGAAAAGGAGCAAGAGGGGGGCCTAGAATGTTCCTCCCTCAAGGATCTTGAAGACATGACTGTGAGTTGCTCTCTTTCAAAACTGTCTCTCACTGAAATCACCAGAAATTGTAATTGTAATCAGATGGCAGCAGCCACATACAAAAAAATCTAACCCTGCTAATGATGTAAATACAACATTCACTTTAAATAAAAGTTTTCAAAACTCTAAACTATCTGATGGCCAAAGCAGTGATTTTGCTATAGGCACTATAACACAGTGTCTACACAGCCTGTATTGCGAAAGCAGCACATAAACAGAGGAGCAGCAGCTGCTTCAGTCTTCTGTCTGTATCTACACAGGATGCGTTCAGGCACAGAATTAAGTGTGGGTCACTCGAACTTTGGCAGCTGTCTGACGCCAACACACAATCATTGTAGCATTAGACGGACAAGTGAAAGACACAGCTGAAACTCTCTCTATGTAGACAAGCTGTAATGTTACATCAGTAGCAACTGAAAGAGCCTGTTGTGTATAGACACAATTGATATGCAAGGCAATCTAAGTATGTTTTACACAAAAAAGGCCATGTAGTGTATTCATACTGGAATAAAAAGGCCCCTGGCTTCTTGCATCTGTTTATACCTCTCTGATTTTATTATTCTGCTTTTCCCAAATCTGATCTGTCGATATTCTGCTGCAGGTGGTACAGTTAGTGCAGTCAAAGTGTGCATAGCTTCAACAGAGGAGAGAAATGTGCAGACAAAGGGCAAAACTAAGACATAGACATGTTCAATTTCTAAATTTCTAATCTTTGATCTCTTATGAATTTCACTCCTCTCCTCGCTTTCCTTCCTCAGATGCGCAATTTACAATGCAGGATATTATCCAAGTTGATCCTCATACTGCTTTCTGAAGCAGTCACCGGCAGGGAAAAAGTCCCAGCATCGCTCCTGGTACATCTTCCAAACATATGACTCCTGAAAGCAAAAAATACCACAATTTAAGACTTACGAATTATGAATAATGGATGTTTTTTAGACATGGCATTATTTTCTGACCTGTCCTGTATGTTCTGTTTCATCTTTATTGATGAGATACATTAGGAAGAACCTGAAAGATAAAAAGGAAACAAAAAAGAACATTATCTACTCATTAGCACTTCTAAGTTTCTAAAAATCAAAGATTTCAAGGTGGCCTGGAAGCTTTGAAAAGATAATTAATCAAAGCATAAAAAATGTACAGATACATGCATTCACATCTGTGCTCTGAAAGTCTGGACTCACATGTAGTTGGCTAAATTGTGCTCTTCTAAAGTGTGCGTCTCAAAGCCGTGCGGCGTCGTATCAAAGTAGTCACTCCCTATTCCACAGATGAAACACTTTGTCTAGAGAACAGAAAGGACAGTTTAGATTAAACATGTCTCCGCTTTGAAACTTGAAGGAGAATTAAAGGTGGATTAAATAAAGTGACCAGAAAGATCCCGGAGAGACTCATTATCTTACCTCCATGTCCTCTCTGACCTGCTCCTGCTGGTCTCTCAACTCTCCAAAGGCATCAATGATCAAACCTGACAAAAAAACAGATTCAACATCTCTTACTAGTCTGGAGAGGAGAGTGCTTCTCAGTAAAGATAAGCTGAGGGGGTTTTCTTTTTCCCAGCAGGTCTATATCAGGATTCTTTATTGTCACATCATAATTGCAGGAATAGTGGATAATGTCTTGCCTATCAGATCTTAAAGATCAACTTGGCCTCATTAAATTTCTATGATCAACCCTAAAGTAACTCTGTTTCATTAAGAGTAAATAATCATACAGCCAAAAACATTTTGGAGACAGCTCATACCTTGAATGATAGCCAACAGGATGACAATGACGAAGAAGAAGAAGGTAATGTCAAAGACCACGCGGTAGAGCTCATATTCATCTCCTGCTGGGTCCTCAATTTCATCTCCTATACCACCGCCAGCACGCACACCAACATACATGTGGAACAGGTAACACTGTAGGCGGGAGTGAAAAGTCAGCTTAGAAAATAAGAATTATCAACAAGTAAAGTTGACCTCTTCTAAATTGGACAAATCTGTCTTTTAATCACAAACTCACAGTCATCATGTCATCACACTTCATGTCTGGCTCATCCTCATCCTCACTCTTGTTGTAAAATTTGCGGAAGAAGTTGAAGGCCACCACTGTGTAGAGATACACAACTACAGCCAGCAAACCCACTGTCATCATCAGCTGTAAAAATAGGTCAGAACAGGTCAGGACATGTGTCACATAGTATATATTTGTGAAAGGGAAAAAAGGCGTGGAAAAAGTCTTACAATGCATCATTACAGTGTAAATGTACAGACCTGTTTGCCATTGTGAGTGACAGAGGACAGAATGGTGCGCAGGGTTTTGACACCCATGGCAATGTCCAGTAGATGGCAAGCGAAGAAGAAGTTGTTGTAGTGTCCAAGCAGAGACATTAACAGATACCAACACAGGTACAGGAAGGTCTAAAAGATGAAAACAGGATATTAGAAACGCCTGACACAAAACAGGTTTTCTGATTATACCATGAATTGTCCCTTTAACTCACATTGTCAGTGAACACAACACCAAACTTCCAGATCTGATACTTTATGTCAATAGATGTTATCCTGGAGAGGAGACAGAAAGACACATTTGTTCTATGATGTTTTGTATCATAAACGTTTATGTAAAGGCTGCAGAGTAAAAATGATTGTATAACAACAATATTACACATAATATAAAATAAATAATAATATATATAATATAAATCATATAATAATAATAAATAAATAATAAAAGAATATAATCTTATTTATACAGAGAAAAAGAAGAAGCAAGAATGGACAAACCATATTCAAAGGAGATAAAAGCAATTCAAGGCAAATTAAAAACTCAAATAAAAAAAAAACAGGAAAAGCCCTCAGTTAAAAGTACATACCAGCTGAACATTGAGGTGTCAGGCTCAGGTTTTTTTTCATGCATCATGGCACTGACATCTAGGGAAGCCAAATCCATACCCAGCAACTCTGCAATCCTCTCTCTGCCATAGATGTCACCATATTTATCCAGCACCTAGATATCACATACTTATGTCATTTCACTGCAAAGTACAGTATAGCTCTACAAAAACAATTTGAGCCAAAATAAACTCACCTTTCTTTTCACAAACTTGTCCCAGTAATTGTTGGGGAAAGTGCTGCATTTAAAGAGAAATATCAAACAATGTTCGTAGAGAGTTAATTTTGGTCTGTAACCTAAGTTCAAGTCTAATTTGAACATATGTTCACAGATGTGCTTCTAGTTCAGGTCAGGCTCTGATGATATATTAGTACTATTAAACATCAAATATCACTATCAAGCATTATTTTCAGTATTAAAATTGAAATTAATTGAAACACTGAGGATTTTGTTCTTCACTAACACCATTCTTGGCTGTGTTAAATGATTATTCAGTGAAAACAGAAAGAGGTAAATATACTGTATATAGAAGACTGCTCAATGGTCACCATGTTGTTTGATTTGAAGTGTTTGAAAATTTGAAAGTTTTCTTACGGAGTGTTGAGCACCAGTCTGTCCCATTGGCCCTTAATGTCATCATCCTCTGGTTGTTCAGTGACATAGACACCATCAAACTCCAGCTTTCTGGCCAGCTCCTTCTCTCTCTTGAAGATAACCAGAGGAACCTGAAGGATGAAAATATGGCAAATGGTGTGAAACTTAAAAGTTTAATATTGGTGGACTTTTGTGAAGAAAAGCAGAGTAAACATCACACACCTTGAGGCAGTTGTAGCCGATGATGCAGAGGAAGGAGATTATGGTGTGGATGATACTTAAAAAGGCTAAGGCAGGCTCCATGTAGCCTGTACTCTCCTCCAAGAAATAGTACAGGGGACCTTCATCATCCTCGTCTTCTCCTCCATCATCTAATCCCGAGCCTTCCTCCTCGGCACCAGAGCCTTCAAATAAGCCAGAGCCCTCAAACAGACCAGAACCCTCAAACTCCTCCTCACCTGGAGGACTGTCAGACACCTGGGACACATCAGACAGAAGATAAGTCCTGAGGTACATTTTATTTCTACGACTTTGACATCAAATCCTTTCTACTTTAAATAAATCAGGATCATTCAGAGGAGATACTAGTTAACTTTTAAAAAAGCACAGACCTTGTAAAAGAGCAGGATGAAATTGAGAGCGAAGGCAATGAAGAGGGCCAAGAATCGCAGGTTGTAGAAGTTACGAGAAAGATAGTTCTGTAGAGGAAATAAAGAAGTGAGAGACTTGAGTATAATGTCAACAAAGTACAAAAGCAACATTTAACTGCAGAAATATTTGAAGATGAATTATTATATAAGCAAGCAAACTGAGATAAGACCATCATGAAAAATTACATCCCAAGACTTCTCAATAAATATCAAACAACTAACCAAAACATTCTAATAAACTGGCTCAACATATCAGGATTAATTTCTAGCATCTACATTCCTTATAATATAATACAAATATTCAAAGGAAACTGGCATCTTACAACATAAATTCAACAAATATGTACTGTAAGAGACAGAGGCTCACCATGAATTTAACCCTCTGAATCTCCAGCTCATTCCACAGCTCAAAGCCCTCCTCAACAGGTTTCTTGTCTTTCTTTGCCTTGGCCTTCACAGGTTTCTCCTCTTCCTCTTCAGGCTCTTCCTCCTTTGTCTCAGGTTCAGGCTCTGCCTTTTCACCATTCTCTGTGCTGGAAAGGACCAAGAAGTGAAATGAGAGAATTCCAGTTTTAATATTTAATTAACCTGTGTGACTGCACAGACATAACAATATGAACTGTCTATATTAAAAATTGGGAATAGCGAATTGCATCAATTTTTCAATGTGCTAAGTTGGTGGATAATTCATGATAACTTATCACACTTTATTTCCAGCTGAGAGTGCCTCAATATGTAGCATGAGGAAACATTATCTTTAACAAGGCTGCTCAGTTTTGAAGGTAATTCCAGCAGGCAGACAACTTACTCTGCTTTCTCTGTCTCATGAGCCACTTCTTCTTCAGGTTGAGCCTTTTCTCCTTCTTCTCCTTCCTGATCTCCGACTGCAGCCGTCAACTGTTGTAACAGTTGGCTGTTAATGAACGGATTCACTGGAATAGTATATGTTATACAACTATTAAAAAAACACCTCACCAATTTCCTCTTCAGCAGTGGCGTACCCTCTGGAGTCGGAGGTTCTTCTGGTGTCGTCTCACCAAAGTCACCAAGTCCCCCAGGAGTGTCGAAACCAGGCAGGCGTCCACCTTCTCTATCCTCACCATCCTCCTCTTCCTCCTCTCCTACCACTGCATCTAAGAGATCTGCTGCTCCATCCATTTCTTGGTCCTCTCGAGCCCCTGGTTCAGGTGGTAGGTCCCCATGAACTTCATCCTGTGTTGGATCTGGCATGCTGGCAAGGATCTCAGTCACTGTCATTTTCTTGGCACCCTCCACCAAGCCTCCACCAAACAATGCTTTCCATATGAGGGTGAAGAAGCCCTTGCATATACTGTAGACAAACATCAAGATACCCATCACAACAGTGTAGATAAATGTAGCCAGGCCAACCACTATCTCCTTCACAGTCATTTTTCTTAGCTTGCGATACCGGCGTCGCAGATTACGGAAGGTGAACATGTTGAAGAAGTTAACAACACTTGTCAGGAAGTCTGCAAAGGCTGAGGTCGACTCTGGAGTTGCACCTTCTCCGTTACCTTCCTCTCCTTCTCCAGAATCTCCAGAATCTCCTCCTCCCTCCTCTTCTTCATCATCATCTTCCTCTTCCTCACCTTCTCCTTCAGGCTCAGAGATAGACGCAGCAATGTTCATCTCAAAGATGGTGTCCTCGCAAAAGTTCACAAAGAGCTCCATTTTCTCACTTTCACCACCCTCATTGACCACATCAAAGATGAACTGTCGTTTGGACTCTCTGACTTGTGGCATCTCCCACTGGTTGCGGTTTGCCTCGCTGATCTCAAAGTAAATACGCTCAATCTTCCTGCTGTATCCCATTATCTCAATGCGGCCAAGGAAAGGGCGGAAGTAGTTGAGCACACTCTCTGCTTGCTCCAGGAAGTTCTGAAGGCGAGCGTCATGGGGTACATGCTCCGATAAGTTTGTGAGAAGAACGGCGATATTGAATCCGATGTCTTTGGCTGGCTCCTGAAAACGATCAGCAAATTCCTCAAAATTGATCATCTCATTCTCATCGGCCTCTGAGCAAGAGAGGAGGAACTGGATTTCTGAGGGAGAGTATTGCTTCTGGCTGTCCATGGCCTTGGAGAAGTCCTTCTTGGAGATTAGCCCACGGGGATCCGTCACATAGTCACGGAAAGCGTCAGATGCCACTATGTCCTTGAGCTTGAGGAACATGTCGAAGAATTTAAGGATCATCTCAACATTGCTGGAGGACTCCACCAGCATGTCAACCATCTGCTTGGCAATGGTACCATTTACCACATTGCCTAAGGTGAGAAGAGATGAGGAAAACATTAAACGTTGTAAGGTATGTGACGGAAAGGAGATGACGTAACAATACTTACCTTCAAGTAGGGACAGAAGCATCACTACCATGTCCTTCTGAAGATCCAACAGTTCCTTCAAGAGCCCAATTTGACTGGAATCCTGCAAAAAAGCCAAAACAGAGCAAAACACAGAGAAACAGTGGAGAAAACAATGACTGAAAATTCTTATTGCAATGATCACAGTTTGATTTGAGAGGTAATGTCCTCCTTTCTGGTAGGATTCATCTGTTAAAAAAGTTCACTGCATAATATTATGAGAGGTAAAATGGTGAGAGACACTACCTCCGAGTGTGTTCTACTCCAAAAATGATCCTTGGTTTGCATTTTTAAACAAAGAATATGCATTTTTAACATCACATACAGTATAGTACAATTAGTGTGGTGCAAAGCCAGACAAGACACTGGAAAAAACAGGCAGGTATCAGACGAGGGATAAAAGCCCTCAAACAGACATTGCTGCCTTTCTCCTTTATCTGAAAAAGTGGCAGATGCATGGAAGCATACACACATATTTGCAGATGCTGATCTTTGCAATCCTTAAGACCTGCACCAAATGATAACAAGAGCCACAGATATTTTAAATGGTGGTCTACAGTAGTTGTCAGATTGGTGGAGATCTGGAGGAGAAGGGTGTCAGGATGGGCAAGCAAAAAAATCAGTAAAATCAGCATGGTACCTTTTAACACCACAGAAACAACAAAACACATGGAGATGCATGTTTAGCTGCTTTAGAGAACAAAATAAAATAAATATCATGAAATAGAGAGGGATAGTTTTATAAGTTTCCCCAGTATTCAGGGACAATTTCTGATGGCCAAAAAAAAAAAGAACCATTATTCTGATAAATGCAAAAGAGAAAAAACTGCAGCAGAAAAAAAAAAAAACTATGAAGGAAAATATATATATGATGCAGGTTGCTAAACTTCATCATAAGGAATATGATAATGAAGCATGAGATATTCAATTAAGCATAATGAGCCTGTAAATGATGATGGCATTGGCGGAGAAACACAGATTCTTACGCCATTTCGTTGTCCAGGATCTGGGTGCATCTAACAGGGTTACACATCAAAATAAAAATGTTATTCACCAACATTTTTATTACATTTTTGCATTTGTTTAACCCTGTATGATACAATATGTGAAATGTATTTTATTTCACATATTGCATCATAATCATTTAATTCTAAATGAATTATAATTCCTAAAATAAATATAAATTTGTTTTATATCAAAATTTAATGTCAGTGTTAATTACAGATACTACTTTCTTGTACAATGCAAGAACATAAGATGGATAATAATATAAAACCCCAAATAACCATAACTCCTCTTGTAGAGAAGTTGTGGT
>JANJYQ010225860.1:3375-14896 GCA_024605255.1 Rastrelliger kanagurta | reverse complement strand
CTGGAGACAAACAAACATTGTAATAAATGACAAAACATAACAGCAGACGCGACTCCAGGCTACTTTGAGTCGAAATATAACGGCCATTAACAAAATGAACCAGTCAACCGCGCTCGCCAGTCGACGTTTATGATTTATGTAACGAGAACATTTTGCTCAATGTTACGTAAAGCCTTTTTCTCACTTATAGGCTATGGCTGTCTGCTGCAGACAGGAATAAAATGAGCGCAGTGGTTAAAAAGATTACAATGTTGCAACACAAGAGCTAGATTGAGTCGATACAACTGTTTGGTTTTAACCACGTCGAGAAAATAACATTGTTTCAATGACTGCGTTACATTTTGAATGAAATGTTTCCCCGTCAGTCACGATGACACGGTGCCTGTCTGCTGGCTCAAGGAGCGCTCCGATTGGCTAATGACTGCCAAGGAGGCGTAATGGAGGGTTGTGATTGGCTGACAGCTGTCGATAAGGCGGGTTCCCTTCATCTGCGACTGTCAAGATTGGCAAAAAGCTGGCGCTGCTGCGTGCAGGTAAAAGGAACAAGCGACACAAAAATAGAAAACATTTATCCTGGCTGAAAAAGAGGAGTGCGATGGAAACGGACTGTCTGGTGAAACGTTTTCGCGCGAAGGAACCCAAAAAGCGAGCTATTTAAGTTGGTGAAAAAAGCGCAACACCTTTCAGCGCCTTGGAAGAAAGTGCCGTTGTGTCAACCATCGCTTGGCTTTGTACAGCAGGCAACTCGGACAGCTGCGTGTTTTCAGGCAAGCCATCAACAAAGAATGAAAGCATTCAAACGAGGTGAGCAGCACTCGCGTCGTGGTTTTAATCACGGCCACGCACGTTTATCACGCTCAAAGTGTCTGCCTGTGAGCCCGCCGTGTCTTGGCTGTTGGTTTTGCCTGGTATGCGGGTTTTTTGTTGCGAGCAAATGTAGCGTGTGTTTGTGTTTAAATTTGGAGGGACAGCTAGCCAGCTAGTTATCTCTGGAGGCAGGCATGGTGTCCATCTGGCGGAGCGACATGCGGGAGGCTGTGCGTTCCTGCCTGCCTCCTTTGTGCGCTCCAGATGGCCAATTTAGCGAGCTGTCCCCTCGGTTTGTACTATTTGAATTTGACGATATGTATTGTTCGATCGGCTTTATTGATGCGTATTATGTCCCCCTATGTGTGTATCACTCCGACAAAAGCGAGCTGCTCTGAAAAGTTGGATATGTGGTGGACTGGTGTTACTAACGGTCACATTCAAACCCTCATTGAGACTCTCGGTGGATTGTGAAGTTTATTGGACTGTTTAGCCTTCAAACTTTATTCTGAAGATCATTTGGCTTAACTTTTAAAAGAGTTTTCACAATATTGAGATTACTTTGACACAGCACAGATTAATCAGGTATGATCCATTTTAAAGGGAACATTTTGTAAACAAAAGGTTGGGTCACTTTGACAGCCTGGGATGGCCTAAAATAATGTAGCTGCTGCTGATATGACAAACTAACATCTCTCCAATATGTGTTTTGGCTGTCCTGTTAACTAAATTAAACCCACATTGAATGTTTGGAGATATTGTGACACATCTTTGAATGTTAATCCAACAACTCAGTTGAGTTTAAGGGAATGTAACTTGTGGCCTCCATCATTCCTCTCACAAATACAGTGATCAGAAATGAGAATAACATGAGATGTCTGTGAAGCATGAGTGACTGATTTTGTACAGGCTACTTCAGTATTTTAGACTATCTGACTAAATCTGATGTCTTTTCAATTTTATATGAAGAGCTCTAACATGGCTGAATGGTGTGGTTAAGTCCATATCAAAATATTAACCTTTTTAAAAAGGCAAATGTAGCCTATAATGATTTTTTTTTTCTAATGCCACACACCATGTGTTAATGTTATGTATAAAATTAGACTTTTCCACTCACTCGCAGGTTGTTAGAATTGTACTGATTGATCAATTAGTTGCTCACTATTTTTAACAATTATTCATTTTGAGTGATTTTTAAATTAGAAATGATCTAACTTCTTCTGTTACAGCTCCTCAAATTGGATTATTTTCTGGTTTCTTTAGTCCCGCGTGAGAGTAAAGTGTTTGTTTTTGGGTTGTAGGCTGTTGATCAGGACAAANTTTCTGACAAAACAACAAATTGATTTATCAAGAAAATAATAATCAGATTAATCAATAATTAAAATAATTACTACTTGCAGCCCTAAATACAGTATACAGAATATTAAAAGGTACATTTGATTCATCATCCAGCCCTACTAGAACATCATGAATTGCTTGAGGAATTTAGCTCATTTAAAGAAATTAGTTGAAGCTATAGTTGTATTTACAACTACCTACATGTTTCTAGATTTTGCCCCCATTTTTCCAACTTGGTCTACCATATCCCTCGTTATAGAGGAATGCAGAATTTCAAAAGATTTGTCAACTGCTCCAGCACTTTTGAGCCAAACTGGCATGAGGTGAAAACGGCCTCCTTTGCATGGTCAATAGATTCCTGGGCCACTGGCTACTGTGATGTTGATATGCACACAATCTCCTTTGTGAAGACAGGCGCTGCCCTGGGGGTCAGGTTTCACTCAGCCCCAGAGAAAGACATTTACTGCATTCTGTGGCCCACCCCTGGGATCAGGCATGCTCCATTTTGAAGGAAGATTCCCTCCAGTGACCAACCAAAGATGTTTAGAAAAAATGCCAAAACAAAGTTAAAACCACAAAGCTATTTTTTAAAATATGTTCAACCTGCAAAGTTATACCTTATTCTAAATTTGATTTAAAAACTGGAAGACAAAGTTAATTGTAAATGTATGCACTTGCTCTCATTGTGAATAAATAGTTGCAATTCATTTTAATTCATGAGAACTGATGAATTCAAACCGCTCTCTGCAGAAGTATGGTTGTTTGTCACCATTAATAAAAAATGACAATTATCTTCCGCCTCAAGTGCATTTTGTGCGTCATTTTAATGATGCATGAAAAGACATGCTAAACAACAAACTGCCCGTGAATAGGATAAATGACACAGTTGGAGCAGGAATGGTGAATGTTACTGACAGCTCTCCTCCCCTTCCTCAGCTCTGGAAGAAGAGCGTCACCCGGAGCAGGAGCACTCCTCGGCTGTGTCGGACAGCGATGACGGCTCCCCGCTCGACCTGTCAGGAAGGGGGCTCTTTGGGAAGCGCCGTCGCCGCGGCAACCTGCCCAAGGAGGCGGTGCAAATTCTGCGGAGCTGGCTCTATGAGCATCGCTTCAACGCCTACCCGTCAGAGCAGGAGAAGCTCAGTCTGTCTGGCCAGACCAACCTTTCTGTGCTGCAGGTGAGGATTGGAATTTTTATTCAGTTGTTGTATCTCTGTTTTTCCTCTGAAGCATTTGGTACTTGCTGGAGGAAATGGCACTTGTGTTAGACACTATTTCTGCATTCTGGTGGGTTTTCTAATTTCCTAAAGCAGATATGGATCTATTTACATTTGTCATGAGCGTCATTGTCATTTTTATGGCTTAGAACATAAATAAATCCAATTTTACAAACCTGACATTTTCATACTTTGGTTACTCTCGCTTTTCATACTGAGTATATTAACCTGCTCCCATCTGATTGGCAGAAATATCAATATTTAGGTAAATCACTAGTCTTGTGGCACAAAACATTGACTATGACCTAGTTTATTACTTTCAGTTATATTGTTTTACTCTTTCATCATTTGGAGCACCTTTTTTAGATGTTTACACTCTTGTGATAAATTTTACATGCAAACAGTGATGGTGATTTTTATCAACCTTGTCACACACCTTTCAACCAGCACAGTGTACTAGTGAAAGTAAAACAATACTTTAGATGTTGTTGTGATACTGTGCTGCTGAGAATGACACTTTCCCAGCCTTCCCTTTTCACTTCATTGCATCAACAGTAGACATTTCCTCTTTCCCTCTCAACACACGGGCACGCACAAACAGACAAGCTGCAGTAGATTAGGCATTACAGATCAGCATGAGGCAGCAGCAGAGTTTCTTGTTATGTAGTCAGTTCAGTGGAATGCCTCTGGCTGGCTTCTCTGTGGCTCAGCATATTTGAGCTCAGACCTTCATTATTGCCAGCTGTCTGAGGGCTCTCATCTCTGCCGGTCTCTCTCTCTCTCTCTCTTTCCTCTTTGTGTGGGAGGCAATACCACTAGAGGGGGTGAGACATTGTCCACACATGCAGATAAAAAATTGAAGTGTAGGTGGTGCTTCAAATCATAGGCCTCAGATCAATTTTAGGTTTTGATTATGATTCAGGGGGTGAATTATAGCTCTGACTAATTCTCCGGAGCTGTCAGGAGGAAATTAATGTTTCATTGGAATGTTGCTGCAATTAACACAGGCCTTCGTGGGAAAGTGTAAAAGAGCATAGCTTGTTCTTTTGTAAAGTAATGTAAACAGTTTAATGTTAAAAATCCCTCCTTTTTTTTCTTTCCAGATATGTAACTGGTTCATAAATGCACGGCGCCGCCTCCTCCCTGACCTGCTTCGGAAGGATGGCAAAGACCCCACCAAGTTTACCATCTCCCGCAAGGTTGGTGTTAAGAGTGAAGGCCACTCATCCACTGGAGGTGGAGCCAGCTCTCCAGAAAGCCACTCGTCTACCAGCTCATCTCAACAGCGCCCATCTGTCATCCGCTCTGCCCCCACACTGGATCTCAGTCTTCTTGGAAACACGGCGACAGCCATTCTGACGGGAGCAGGCTATCCTGGAAAGGAAGGTTCAGTCCAGGCACTGATGAAGCTGGATACGCAAAGTCTGCTGAGGGAAGCAGAGGAACAGGGGGCTTGCCTTACCAGCACAACAGCAGCAGCTAGCCCCGCAGGTGGCCTCTTCAACACACCTCCACCAACACCCCCTGAGCTGTTCCCCACCCAGGACTTCAGTGACTTGAGGCTTCTGGTTGATGCTGCTCTGCAGAGGGCAGCGGAGCAGGAGAACCTGAAGAGACTCCAGGAGAGCCAGAACAAACTCGCAGAGGCTGTAAAGACTGAAATGGTAGAGGCAGAGTGCAGTGATATGGGCCCCACTCCACCTCCAGAGGACAGCCAGCAAGTTATGGATCCCTGCAGGGCGCAGAGTCTGATGGAGAAGGCTATGGCGGTTCCGGTCTCAGCTGTCACTTCAGTGAAGCCTCCAGTGCCTCTGTCCTCTGCAACCTCTGGACGAGCTCCAGCTCCAGTCTTGGTCTCAGCTCCGAGGCTGTCTCCTCTGCCAATGACTAAAGTCATCTGGAGCCCCTTGGAGAAGGACACACCAGAAACCTCCAGCCAGTCAAACCAGCCTCAGCTTGTCCCAGCTCATCTGCCAACCATAGTGCCAGTGTCAGCCCCAGTTTTAGGACAGCCGATTTCCCAGAAGCCAGCTGCTGCTCCAGCCCCATCATCAGCTTCAAGCTCACCGGCTCCGCCGCCTACTACTTCTCCTTCATCAGTGCCAGCTACAAAGTCAGTCCTAATCCCAGCTATGAGTTCCACCTCTGCTCCAAGCCAGGCTCCATCCCCAACTGTAGCTCTTGTTCAAGCAGCTCCTACTCCAAACTCCTCTTTCACTGCCCCCAAAGCAGTCCCACTTTACCTGCCATTTCACAAATCCCCAGTGCTCCCAGTTACAGTTCCATGTCCGTCACCTGTTTCAACCACAGCATTGTCATCAGGCTCTGTACCCTGCTCAACCTCTCCCTCCACGCAAGCTTCAAATCCTCTATCAGCTCCAGCCACAGCATCCTCCTCAAAGCCAATGATCACACCTGTCCTCAATCTCGCTTCCCACCTCACTTCTGCTCCTCCTCCTCAGTCCTTGCCCTCCTCCACAAATAGCACCAGCAGTAGCAGTATTGGCAGTACAGCACCAAGGAATTCAGCGGTGGTGCCCAGCGTTTGGAGCATGGTACATGCTGACACCAGGCAACCCAGTTCCCTTCAAGTGGTTAAGACCCCCATCACCACAGTGTGGGGCCCACAACACAGCCTGCACACAGTGAGTGAAACAGTCAACTAGGAGTGTTTCTTTTTTTGTCTGTGGTTTTTTCTTTCTTTTTTTTTCTTTTTTTTTGAATCTGTGTGCATAAAGAAAGCAGGAGGCTGGACACAACTGTATATAGCAGAATGTATCTTCATCAGCGGGTCCCTTTTTGACATTAAAGCCTGTGCCTGCAGAATAAATGGCAATGATTCAGATGTGCGAACTGGGACAAAGTGAAGCAATGGACATGAGATGTTTTAGAGACATGCTGTTTTCAAGCAACTTTTTATTGTTTAAAATGCTGCTCTGGATCAGCTGCTAGCCATTTCACTTTGACGCCATTTCTCAGAACGAACATTCCACAGCGCAGAGTGATCATATAGTTGTTAACGGTTTTTGCTGCCATTTTGAAATCTCTTTAAACATTTCCAGTTTAGGGGTGAGGAGGAACATATCGCTTAATTGTATAAAGTTCAACTGGTGTCATTTTCAGCACCAGCAGTTAGCCTCTTCAGTAGCAGTACTGGACTTTCTTGAATGTACAAAAGGCATAAATGTGATTGACTTAGTTGCCTATCATTCATTCCCCTCCAGGATTTAAAAAAAAGGAGGACATGAGTTTTGTTTTTTTGTTTCTTTTCCTTCTTCATCCAACAGCAACATCATAGTCCTAACTGGTTGTGCAATTCAGAAGAAATCTTAATTTAATTTAATCTGTTCTCTACTCCGCACACCTCCCAGCTTTTCACTTTTTGGAGCGGAGATGAGAAGGGGAATTGATTGTGCTGCAGCGAGCCCGATGGCCACTTTGTCTGTCTCCATCCCGCTCACATGTCTTGCCATCTTCCTGTCTTTTTATAGCCGAGGGGATCCATTGACCCTCATGAATTGTAATCTCAGCTACTCAACACATGCTCTTAAGTAGCATGTGTCTCTTTGTTTGCCTTTTTTTCCAATTTATAATCGTATCCAAACAAAACAAAGTTGTATTCTTTTGTGTATGTTTAATTTTTCTTTTTTTTTTTTAATGCAAGCTTTATCAGTTGTGTACAAATGGATGCTGTTGTTGAGGGGGAGGGGGGTGGGGGTCTGTGGATGTAGAATGAAGGAGGAGAAGGTCACATTGGATCAGTTACTAAAATCAATTTGATGACATCAAGCTCTTACAGCTCCTGATGTGAAACATTACACTCGCTGTGACACATGGCATCTTTATCTTTTGTGGTGCAAAACACTTTAAATGTTTAGTCCTCTTATTTGGAGGGAAGATTGTTTATCCAGAATCAGAATCAGTGTTCATTTCGAACTATAATGTCTTAGAAGTAAAGAGGTTAATTAATGCATACCTGTCTTGACAAAGCAAATGTAGCANCTTTTTACTTTTTTTTTTTTTTTTTTTTTTTTTTTTTAAAAGGCACAACGGTATATAAATCATATTTTTTCCTCATCCGTGCTTTAGAAATGGGTTCTGTAGAATTTCTAATCATTCATAAAGCTGTAGTTTCCATGAAACTGTTTTAGTATAAACAACAATACACAACTGAACAGCAGCAGGACATCTATTGTTCATGTGGAAAGGTTGGGTTCCTATTGGAATAATGCCATAGCAGAAATGTGAGGTCTTCAACGCTGCAGTCAGTTCAGTGTTGTATATTTGCATGTGCAAGTTGGAGGAAATCTGATGTTAGGTCAGAATACTGCTGAGCACTGACCCCAGAAAATCTCTCCATATTCTTGTTCATAGCAGATATAAAATCCCCAAACCTTCTAATATTTCCACTTAATTTTTTTTGTGTGTGCCTCCTCACTGCCACTTGTTTTCTGTGCATGTCAGCAGAGATTTCTATTTTTTTTTTTTTGTGTTGTTGCAGGTACACCATAGACTGATGTGCAGTTATACCTCATTTTACACTGGTCATGTCAGGCTTGGGTCATATGTAGAGTACTAAGTATGAAAGTGATATTTTTATTATTCATTCAATATCATGCCACTGTGATGACACATCAAGGTTTGCGATTCTGGAAATGGCTGGTTATGAGTTGGGCAGGCAGGTTTTATACATAGCAAGGTTTATATTGGGTTTTAAATACAAAATGATGCACCAATTAGAGATGACAATGTGACGATGCATGTAAATATTTTCATGGTCAATTTTGTTGTTTTTCTTTGTATTGGCATTATCTCAAAATGTAGTTTCTTTACAGCCAAATGAATTCAAAATTGTTCATGTTGTGAATCATGACTGACCGTGAGCAGTATGACTGGCTGCTGTGCCTTAAACCCACGACTGGGGGATGATGTCCCTTTTTTTTTTTATATAAAAACTTCTCAATAGTCTGTGCAATATATGCCTTAAACTTTAAATGTGTTTTTGTATAAACATTTCAAAGAAATAAAAGTTCAGTTTTTCATAAATTCTGTTCTCAGTTTGTTTACCTATGAACATCTCACTTTTGTAAAATAGATTTTGTGAAAATAACCAAAATGTACTATTAAAGGCTCTGTAAGACATTTTGACATGTTAGAGTAAAAAAACAGGTGTCAGGAATGAAATCACGGTGTGAAAAGGTCTGAGACACTATATAAATAACACATTTGTACGTCTGCCTAAGCACATGTTTGACAGAGATTTCTATATTGGGCAATCTAATGTGATGGAACCCCTATTTACATTGTCCTGATGACGGTTTTGAACATTAACTATCAAAATGTTCAAACTTCAATGATTTGTATTTTAAGCATCTCCAGTGGTTCTGATGCTCAATCTTCTGTATCCTTTTTTTAAAAGCTAAGTAGAACATGGTTCCCTATGCTTTAAATGATCAGGTAATTAATAATGGAATGCATTTCTTGAACAGAAAGCATTTAAAGAACAGAGGGCTATTTGATATTGTACCTGTATAAAATATACAAAGCTGCTGTGAACTCAGAAAATGTAACTGAGCTAATATAATTGCATGTTTTAGCCCTAACCACAAGTTGGTTACACATTACTCCCAGATAATTTTTATTTTATTCAAAATGATTTTCCCAGGCAGCCACTTCACATCATTGAAATTAAAAAATAAACTTACACTAGTAAACACTGTTAAAATAGAATAAATGAATTTGCTTTATTTCAATGTCAAAGTTATGTTATAATTGTAAGATGATGTCCTTGAAGCTAAATATTTTTGCAATCATGCTTTTGAATGCAGGTCAAACTACAGTGTTCACTGGAAAATGTTTATTGTCAAGTACACTGGCTTTGTAGGATAAAGGACTAAAACATCTGAAGATTGATGACGCTATAGGAATATTAAATGTGAAGAGGCATCTCTTTGAAACAGTCTGGCACAGACATGATACAGTGACTTACAAACAACCCAAACAAATCTACACTTTTTGCGGTCAACGGCATGAATAGACTTAATTTATTTGCCCGAACAATTTCCATTCTGAAATCCTCATAGACATAACTTATCCTCTAACAAATACACACAACCAGCTGTCGGGAGGAGGTGCTCACCACTTTTGATTAATATTAATAATAATAATTAATTTCTTTATTTATTTCCATCATACACGGATACAAATATTACAGGGGAGGAGAGTTGTTGCAGTGCTTGTGCAGATGTGGTAGCTAATTGGCAGGAAGAGGTAAACATGGCTGGCATGTAGCACTGACTCTGGCAGTCCAAACACTTCCCCCGCACACACACTGATGTTGGGTTCATCTCTAAAGTCAAGATGGGTTTCCTGCAATGATCTACAAAGGTCAGAACAACTGCTGTCAACGTAGCTGAAGCCTAAAAAAGTAGGAAGCCATATCAGACTTGTAGTGATGAGATGCAAATACACCTCTCTTCATGATTACTTTGATGATACAAGTTGAAAAGTAATGTATTGCAAAATATTTCTATGGATCCCAAATGAATCCCAAGATCCTAACTTGTGCATATCTAAATAAATGTAACACAGTGACCACTGCTGCCCTTTTATAAAAGACTGATATATTACTACATGTGTCAATTTCTGTCAAACATGGGTCCGTAAAGGTAGGAACCAGGGATTGATTTGTGATGCAGTATGCGTGTGGGGACCCGAGGCAGTCGTTTTCTCTCTCTACTCGTCATCTTTGTCTTTGGCGCCATGTTTGAGGATGCGGGTGAACTCTGCGTAATTAAAGTTGCCCTTCTTGTCAATGGGTGCCTCACGGAACAGCTCGTCCACCTCTTCATCTGTGAAGCGATCACCCATGGTGGTCAGCAGCTCTCTCAGATGGTCCTCATGGATCACACCTAGGACACGAGTAACATCCATTAAATGTGTAAACGTATACAGAAAGGTTCAGCTCCTTGATAATGTCATGTTTACCAGTGCCATTTAGGTCAGTTCCGATGTGTCCATTTTGCATGTGCAAAGGGTTGGAGAAGACTGATTGATTTTAGATCACTGTATGTCTCAGTTTGTTCAGACTGACTCACCAGATCCCTCCTCATCAAAGCAGGCAAAGGCGTTGCGGATGACATCCTCAGGGTCTGTTCCATTGAGCCTCTCTCCAAACATAGTGAGGAACATGGTGAAGTTGATGGGCCCTGGTGCTTCGCTCATCATCCCCTCCAGGTATTCATCAGAGGGGTTCTTACCTATATGGTGACAAAAAAAGACTAGTCTAAAAACAGTGTTCAGTATATTAAAGACATTTTTGGTCTGGTCTCTGTGAGCTCTATGTTTATTGCTATGGTTAGGTAGTTGGCAAAACTGAAGAAAAGTTTGATCATGAAGATTTTAAGATGCTTTTTTTTCTAAGAATTTCATTAAAAATGAAACTAAATGAAATCCAAACCAACAGCTTTGAAGGAAACTAAGAGTTGCATACAATCAAATATTTTATTTCATTTATTTTTTTCTGGTCCATCACCACAGAAATATAAATTCAATTTAATGAAACAAAGTTGTTTACCCAAACTTGCCAACATGTCGTGCAGATCCTCCTTGTCAATGAAACCATCTCTGTTCTGGTCAATCATGTTGAAGGCCTCCTTGAACTCCTGGATCTGAGACTGGTCAAACATGGCGAAGACATTGGAGGTGGCCCTCTGGGGGCGCTTCTTGGTGGTCTTTCCCTTGGCGCGCTTGCTTGACATGATGGCAACTGGATCTGGGCCTGTGCACATTCAGAACACAAAATTCATATTGTGGTCACGGAGTAGCCTGGTTAGGGTATAGTGCATGTTAACACAGCATTACATGATTCCTGAGTTGAAAAAATGTAGATGTTTTAAACCATAGTGATGCTCTGAACCTTCTATATTTTTGCTTTACAGTGCTTAAAGCTGGGATACTGCATTCATGCTGCTCTTTTATATCTTCTCTCACACTTCTCTCTCTCTCTCACTTTCTTCTACCTTCTCAGGAGAGAATAACTGTCACCCTAAATGACGGGTACAGTGATATGTGTGAAAATGAGATGTCTCCATAGTGCATGCTGCAGCTAACTTCAGATCCTGAATTAGACCTGTCACTCATGTGTAGGTCCACAAGGA
>JANJYQ010225329.1:1709-13089 GCA_024605255.1 Rastrelliger kanagurta | reverse complement strand
ACACACACACACACACACACACACACACACACACACACACACACACACACACACAATCAAGCACGAATTGCGTTTTACACAGCACTACATTTATCATACTAGATCAACACTTGAGAGTCATCTGATCTCAACATATAGAGAAAACAGAATGGTAATGTTGTGGTGATCGAAACACGCTGCATTTTTCATCAGTGTCAGATACCGGCAAGTGACAGGAGGCTGGAAACTGGCAGGAACACTTGGCTCCATGACTGCACAGTAATGACCAGATGAAATGTATTAATGTATGCTGATCTGCTGCTGGTTCTGCTCACAATGTGTTGCTAAACCAGATGCTATTTGCTTATGTTTAACTTCCCTTTTCCCTTGGCGTTTCAAAGCAAAAGAATATTGTAGGTGTATTGAGAAGATGTTGTCACGATAAACAGATTCATTTTATCTCAGTAAAGTCAAGACAAATGATATTAATACTGCACACAGTACTTGCTACTGAAAATACATAGTAATTGCTTTCATATGAATCCCATGCACAGTCTGCTGTACCAGGCTGGCACAATCTGATCATTGCGTTTTGGAAATTGATAAATGCTCTAATTTCTGTGGCACACAAACATGGAGCAAAATTATAACAATATAATTTTTGCCCAACCCAATTTAAATAAATCATTTTGAAGTGATATCAGAAGAGAGCCAAAGATGTAATTAAACCCAGCTTTCATATTGACAAATGGAAAAAAAAGGAAACTGACTTTATTTCATTTGCCACTGGGATGGTGCCTCTTTAAGAATGAAAACCGCAAATTGCTCTCAACAATTCCTATACCTCTGGAGTTGACCACTTTAAAATTGGCCCGTTCAGAGATTATAAATATGGCTATTTGATGGCTCTGTTATTACGCCTGAGAGGGGGGAAGAGAGGGAGGGCTTGCGGCTGTAAGGACGGATGGTTTCTCTTGATGTGGGCGAGAGCTTTGAGCTTCCACACCACACGCTTCTGTGCTCTGCAACAGGAAAAACACAGGAGATCACTTCCAAATGAAAATGCACGTGCACACACTCATACACACTCCATATGCAGCCGATAGAGTGAAGTGATAAACAAAATAAACAGCTCTTCTCTCTGCCGCACAACACCCTAAGTGTTAGGTCGATGACAACCCTGGGTCCTGTTGCTATAAACAAGTAGCTCCATAAATAATGCTTGCATGTTGGTGTTTTAATAGGTTCACCTCTTTCTGTATTCACTCACCTAATATCTTTTCCCTGAATCTTTAATGTGGGTTTTTACTGGGTCTTTGAACCAACACAAAGACAAATTTTTATTCCTGCCTTCATTAAAGGACAATAAAGTTGTGCATCTTTATCCATGGCTTATCTTAAAACAAGTCATTATTTCTGTGTATGTTGTTTACCATTCATTTTCTCTCTGTGTTTGTGTGTACAGTACACATGTGTGCATGGGACTTGCATTAGGCCACAAATGCAAAGGTCGGCAGGAGCCTTGTATGCATCATAAGTCTTTATTGTCCCTGGTGAGCAGCGTTTCCAGTAAACAGGGCTGTTATAGAGGCCAAGTCCCCATTTGTGTTTGTGTGCTACGAGGTCAAGAGTGGAGTCATGGAGTCAAACGGTGAATGGCAAAGAAGTTAATGCCACAGCAGGATTCCTTAACAATCTCGTTTTAACAAGAACCTAGGGTTGTTTTCTCTCTCCCTGGCCATCTCACAAGTACACACACATTTCTCCCTCTCTTCTGCTTGCTGTGGGTAGTTGCTGCTAGGCTGACTCAGCCCTCCGCACTATTCTTGGGTCCTGACGAACAGTGTTGATGTAGCCTGTCTGATGGCCACACGCCATAAACCAGTCTTTGTTCCCTCTACCACTTCTGCTGAGGCAACGGCGTTCGCCCTCGCTTCTCCTCCCAAAACTGCTGCTTGACCGACCGACCAATTGATGAAGCGTAAGCAAACCACTTTAGATCAACAAAAGGAGTTTATCTTTCAGTAAGTGAGCAGGCCACTGTAGTGAAACGTGATACTACACAACTGCAGAGGCCTGACATTAAAATTAAAAATGACCACAAGTATACTGATGTATTCCCGTGGCCTTTGGGTCAAGACAGCGTGTTAAGATATTCTTCAGCAGAGGCCCCAGGGTGATGAAAATCATTGATCAACCTATAACCCTAACAAGCCTGGTTGCTAAAGGGAAGAAGTTCTTTGATCCAGTATTGCCAGAGGCAGGAAAAGACTTGAGTTTCTGAAGGAGAGGCCTCAGTTGTCCAAGAAGAAAAAGGATAGAAGAGAATGGTTTGATTGTGTGGGATCACTCCGTAATGGTTTTTTTTTATCAGACAGACAAGCATTAGACAGTTCTTCAGACCGCAGTCTTAACAGTTAAATACATGACCATTCATTGTGGAGCTCCTTAGCCCTCTCACTTTCATAGTTTCTCTCTGTCGTTCTCGCAGGGGCCAATTTGCTTCATTCCTTGAATCCAGTCAAATAAATACGGTAATAAACAGAGAGCGAGAAGAATGGTTCGACAGTTTGCAAACTGCCTGTCTATACTGTCGTCCATTAAGATGTGAGATAAATTCAAAGCATGTCTGATATTAGCGCGAGGCGGCTGGGCTCAAACTCAAACCATCTGTCTATGTGTAATCACGCAACGCGCAGAGAGGGAAGGGTGAAAGGTATAACCGTCACTGTGGAAGGCACACGTTGCTAATTATGGGTGTTGAGAGAAACAAAAAAAGAGACTGTGGCGACCCTGAAAATAGCGTAACCGTCATCATATTATCGCATCTGAAAGGAAATTCATNAAGGCACACGTTGCTAATTATGGGTGTTGAGAGAAACAAAAAAAGAGACTGTGGCGACCCTGATAATAGCGTAACCGTCATCATATTATCGCATCTGAAAGGAAATTCACGTTGTTCCCGCTCTCAAAGGGACAAAGGGACCTTTAAACATTCTCGCCCCGATGCAACGCAGATGCGAAGAAATTTCTGGGGTTGTGAAGCTCTGAGCGAGGATGATTGATGGGATGCCTGAGGACAGGGAATAGACGGGATGGATAGAGTGTGATAGTGGCGCAGAGGGAAACAGGGATGTGCTGACAGAAAGTGTTGATCTGACAGTAGAGAGATCAGGAGGTGTGTTTCTGGTCTCTCTTATGACCCACATGTCTGGATGCTGGGAAAGAGAGCGCACACACACGGTTCTGGCTACTGTCGCTCATCAGTCATTTCGGTAAACAGACTCTGCCTTTTGATAGTTGACATGGCTGCCATCAGCTGGATGTGGAAAAAAGCAATAAGAGTGAAGAGTTTGAAATCTTATGCTCCATCGAAAGTATAACCAACTTCAGCAGATTGTGTGGAATGTTTGAAATGGAATGCAATCCTTAAAATAAGAGCCACAGACTACTTTTATCAGTTATATAAGGCTTAACAGATGCCAGCCGCTAATCTAATGATGAATATCAAGTGCAGACTTTGTCAAAAGCTTTTATATTGAAGGTGTTGTGATTTTAGCAAATCTCTAGATCATTTTACCTCCTGAAATTGAAGGAGCTCGGGTAGCTGGTCATAATAAATTATGTCACATAAATCAATCCGCTGAAAAAAAAAAAACTGTGGAAGAAAATCTCCATTCATGATGGGAAGAATGAATGCATTGTCTGAGCAGCACTGTACTTCACTGTACGGCGTTCCGCGTTAAAGAGACAAATCACCCCAGGCCTTCATGAGTGAAGCATAGTGGGAGGCCAAGATGAATACAGTACATTTCCCCTCTCTGTTTCCCTTTCAGCTAAAACATAGCAATTAAAAAGTCCCCATAGAAGCAGAGCTTGAAGGAGCCAGCAGCTCAGTGAGAGACACAGACCACGGCCTCTGCTCTAATTGAAACAGGGCCTAAAGTCTAACGGCAATACCCACATTTATTTATTTTCAGCCATTTAAAATGTCTGAGATCTTTGTCTCGGAGAGCTAATTGCTCCTTCCGACAGGAAGACAGTGAGTCAATGGGTAGTTTATGTACAAAGAGATTTTAATCTGATCCCTCTCCTTGTTTTCAGCCTCATGGAATCAGTAGAAAATATGGAAAGTATGAGAGTCTTTTCTCAGTGTTATAACAATACAGGATAATCCCCGACTGTTTTACTAAGGTTGGTAAATATTTAAAGTGTTTGCTGGGGTGTAAACTTTTGGTTATTGCTCTTGCAGTAGAGGAGAGTTTGTTTTGTTGTTGCCTGCATCTCTCCAGTCCATTACATCATGAGATCATTTGTTTGAAAGTTTGATTAGGGGTCTCAGAAAATCCACAAAAATGCACAAAATTGTCCGTCCCTTTTGGCCTGGCACATGCTGAATAAAGGCAGAAAAAAAGAAAGCTCTGGGTGAAAGGAATGTAATCATGGTGCGTTCATGGCTGTCAGTGCACTGAAAGATCTTTTTAAAATCCCATCCGATGAGTCTCCCAGACCACTCCAGTAAAGTAGAAAATGGGAAATGTTATACTTTCTCTCTCATCGACCACACACTCGCTCGACTAGCTAAGTCGCAGTGGAGCAGAGGCCACTTCTGCAGTAACCAGAGCTTTTGATTTCTTTGTGCTCCCATTTTTTCATTTTTTCGTACTGTCCGTATTGTAAGATCACACTGTATTTTAAGCATGTCTGCACACAATTTTACATGTGTGTGATTTTTTTTTTCTTTTTTGCAGCCAGTTCTTTGTTTCTCATTTAGGCTCGCTGCATCTGCTGCTGAATTAGCTGAACATCAGGTGAGCGGAGAGGAAGGAACCAAAGACATGGTCACTGGCTCTCGTCTGAGCACATCTGTCTGCCAGCTGTGCATGTGTTTACACCTGACCCCAGCCAAGTCACCGTCTGGGTCGCTCCCTCACTCTCCCCTTCACATTACCTCCATCCAACCCCCCACTACCCCCCTTCTGTAAGGTTTTCCTTCCTTCTGTCGAGGAAACGCTTTAGTCCCGGCTCACATGAGCTACTGCAGCAGTGCCTCACCTCAATCACACACACGCCACCAAGCAGGCCCAGGCCGAGCTACCACAAACTCTGAAAATTGGTTGCATTCAAAGGTGATTAAAGTAATCAAAGCAAACTGAGGTTATTGAAAAAAGGGATCATATAAAATTTGCGGCAGAAAGCTAAGCCAATGAGGGGTGGAAAAACTGTGATGGGGATGGGACAGATTTCAGAGAGAGAAATGGCAGATAGATTCATGGTGGTCATATGTGTCATGGCTCACATATGACTGATACTGCAATTACTGTTTTTTCCCCCAAACACAAGCATTGCATCATGTGCTTCTGCTACAGCAAACAATACAAGAAATATACCATCGCATTTGCAGAGACATTTCTGTCCTTTCTTTATCCAAATGAAGTTGTTTTGAGAAGACAAGTGTTTACACTCACATGGACAAGGTTAAGTCTCGGTTTGACTGATTACTAAACAATGCTAATCGCCATGATAAAAATGGAGCATTAAAATCAGCGTTTGATAAACATGAGTCAGGGAGTCACTAGAAGATAGTCTTTGATACAAAAGGGTTTTTCCCTCTTTGTTTTTTTTTTCTTTTGCAGTTCTGTAGGTGGCCAACCACTGGGCCGAGTTTGGAGTGTTGTGAGACTTTGGTTTAGAGAAGGACTTGGGGTTTTAGCTGTCATTTTGTGGAAACAAACAAATCTTGGTAATCAAAGTCACTGTTTGGAGCGAGTCAAAGTCCCATTCCATCTTCTCTACCAACCATGGGTTGTTTCATTAAAGGAATTTGTATAGTACTCTAAGTGCTCTTTAGATTCATCTGTTTACACTTCTTTGTTACAACTATTGTCTGCCTCACAATTTATTTTTATTTATTTTCAAACCACAAGAGTTGGCTGCTTATATACAGTTATATTACAGAAAATGCACAGAAATTGCATAAAAATGACAAAGAATCATTCCATGAAAAATATAAATCTAATCTGAAAATATAATTAAAAAATTATAAACACTCTGTCACTTACAAAACATTTTTTCATGAATATATGAAGATATGATAAATGATATAGAAATGAAATGTTTTCTACCCCAATTTATGTAAAGTCACCGACTAAAAATACATCTCATTGAATTCCAGAAATACACAGTAATACTGTTAGTGTTGCTTCATACGGGAATCATCAAATTTTTCTTAAAATCACTCCCATGCAGAGGCCCAACAGTCATCGTCAGGGGCCAGGGGGTCTACAAGAGCCGATGGGGGCCACATGGATGAGCACGGCGTGGTGAGCCAGACAGTTACGGATCGCTTGCTTTTAATTAGCGGCTTCACATGCAGTCCGTGTGGAGCTGCAAGCCCACCGCAAACGCATGGAAGATGTGACAGTTCCCCCTTTTGGGAGACACGGCCCGGGGAAAGGCTCCGGCATTACTGCAGCGTCTCGACTAAACACAATGCCCAATGTGCACGCCAGACCCACGGCAATTAGCTTCTAAGGTTCCCCCTCGTTTTTTGCCTTCTCTCTTTCTTTTTAATGTCGGAGCTTGGAAAGGCTCAATATAATCAAGTCAAGAAAAGTTTATTCTGTTTAGAATTCCATCTGGTTCCAGGGGGGCTAATTTTAGCGGCGCGCAGGAGCGGTATGCAGTGAGGCTGCATGTACCATCCTACTTAGAGCGGTGGGGGGGAGAGCTCAAGGCAGACACCCAGGCTCCTAGGCAATAGACTGGCCGACTGGTGTTTCTAAACACTGCTGTAGCCGTTCTCCCATCACTCAGCACACCCTGTGTTCCAACAAAATGTGTCCCTCTGGCACTTACCACAAGATCCAAGACTCTTTCACCCTTTCCACCCCCCGATCCCTCTTGCCCCCTTCTCTTTCCTCACTCTTTCTTTTTGCTCTGTATCGGTAACTTTTACTGTGTTTCAGTGGTTTAGTATCACCTCAGCTGAGGGCTCTGTGAAGAGAATGACTGTGCTCCAAGCTGCGATGCTTTGTGGTGATAGTGCTGATTGGATGTGGCACTTAAAATTACCTCGGTCTGACTACGCAGTCATTACGTACGCCTGCATCATTTACAAGCAAGGCAAAATTCAATTCACAGGGAAAGTATTGCCTTTGTTTCTCTATATGATGTTTGCAGGATTGTGACAAAACAGAATTCCCATAATTTCAGGGTTAAAAAGCAATGTCTCCGGCCTCTCAAATTGAACATGTTCATATGGACTTTCCATTAAACAACATGGCAAACATAATGTATTCATCAGTACCTGTACATGAGTGGAGTGTGAGATTGAAATAACTTAAGGTTTTTTTTGTGAGTACATTTCCCACAGTGTAGTGTGGTAATTTATTGCCACTTGTAGACATGTAGTCAGGTAAGGTTTCTCACCTGACTGATCAGCTTTTACAATGTAAGGATCTTTTAGGTTGGGTGAAAATTATGGCCTGAGTGACCATGGATGAGGCTGCCTCATCCTTTCAGTTTGAGTTTGACTGCACTGAGACAGGGAATAGAGGCAGACTTGTCCTCTGTCAGGCTTGCATTACACCAGAAGGGAAGCCTTTTCACGCCTAGCTGAAGAAACTTGAGAGAGCTTATATACGAGCTCTGTGGGACTTAGAGAGTCCAGTAGTGATTCAAACCGGTTAAGAATAACACACCCTCACCTACTAAGTACTGTTTGGGTTAATATTTTCTCTTTGGAAAAAAAAACTCTGGTCAGAGCTCTGATTTGTTCCCGTCTCTGGACTATCATTTGTCATTTCACATTGTATGTCAGCATTTCGCCCTCTGTGAATCCCTACTGACCATAAGTAGATTGTTTATGGTTTCACTAATTTGATTTTAGGGTATTTGATGGATCACGGACAAGGGCACTAGCCACATAATTACTGCATTGAGGCATTTATACCCGCCATAATTAACAGCCTTATAGTGAAAACATCGTGGCTTTTTAGCCATGAGATTATTTGTGCCTTGCTAATCAGAGAAATGTTTATTGCTCTCAACATACAACTTAGAGGGCATAAATATCATTTATATGTTCATTTCACATTTTTATGGCAGTGGTAAGAGAATTTTGTTTCCTGTAATTAATAAAGTTTAATTTGTGCAAACAGTGTAAAAGTCTATTTAAAGAAAGAGAATGAGAACGTAAGTAACCTACAATTCTGTTCCAACCCAGTGTGCAGATAAAACAGTCATTTGTCCCTGATGTCTAGTTGTTCCTATAATTTTTTCCTTTAAATAACTCCAAGGCAAAGTATGGATTGGTCATCAGAAAATGCTGTTATTAATCTCTGTCTGCAGTCTTAACAAATGAAGGCTACAATCATATGGAAACAATCTGGCCCTTGCCCTCGAAGAGACAGAAAACAGAGCCAAATGAAGAACATCCTTTCTCTTAAGACCTGTAATTTGTTTTTATTACCTATTAGGTAAAACACCTCATTTATCAATGTCAAACTCCTCACAAAATGATAGCTGTCCACATGTAAATCAGCTAATGCAATGTATGGTTCAGAATTAAGTGGGCTCTTTCTTATGAAATGCTCTACTCTGTGGGCTCAGTGACCCAGCTAAGCCACCCACGACCAGACGTTTTTCTTTCACAGGGCTGTGCTGGAAAACTGAGCAGAGAACACTTAAAAACAGAACTGATTAAGCACAGACCAAACTGTGTTTCTGTACCCCACACAGTAGAGCCAGGGACATGAGCGTGTGTGTGTGTGTGTGTGTGCATGTGTTACAAGTCCAGGAATTAACGCCGCATAACGATGAATAATATTGAACAAGAAAAGGCTGATGAATGGAGAATAAACTCAAATGAAATTTAATGCATATTCTATAAATTATGATTTAGAGATCTTCACCTATTTTTCCCAGGTGTTCTAGCTACAGACTAAAAGTTTTTTTTCTTTTCTGTATACTCCATCTGAAGTAAACCCATAACCTTATAACCACACAACGATCTTCAATGTCAAGCTACTTACCCCCTGATGCTGACCTACAGTACACATTACACATAAGCAATAAAACTTTTGATTCAGAGTACATTTGGTCCATATACTGTAAATAACTCACAGCTTTATTTCTTAGTGACATATATACATATTTTCTGTTCATGAAAAGCCTCATATAGCATTACTTATAAGTTAAAGCATGCCATTGAGTTTGGAGGATTTTGTCAGTGTATATGGGTTTTTTTGGGGGTGAAATCTCCCTGTTCGCTGCTATCCATAAGCACCTTTATGATTACTTATTCAACTTATTACACACTATGCCATCATAAGCAACTCGGACCACTACTTTCAGCTAAGCAAAAGCATGATGAATGACAGGTCTCATCTGAGCCGTGCCAAGTAACACAACTCAAAATACATGATACGGAACCATCCAATACTACTGTAGAGCATATCTGTCAGTCTGGCAGACCTCTCCAAAACAGGGACCACACATTCTTTATTAGAGCCAGTAAAATGTCCCAAAGACGTGGCTTGACTGTGCTTTCTGCCTAGCTACCATGAACAATAGTAGGATTGTGCTGCTCCTCTCTTTTTCTTTTTGTAGGCCTATTATTTTTTCAAGCATTTGTTATTCTCACTTAAACTACAGGCTGGCTCCACAAGTGGGCCACAGCGTCTCAGAACCGGGCCTGCTCAGGCCAGGAAAAACCCGGCGGAGCCAGACGAATAAAAAGCCAAAGCGCCGACGCCGTGCGGCTCCCAATCTGGTTCCTGTCAGGGGGACATCAAGGGAACACCCGCAACGCAATCTCCAAACGTCTCCCCTTCCTTTTCTCCCTCCCTGCTTCTCTCCTTCCATCTCTCCCCACCCTTCAAGCGATACGTCTTACAGATGACTGAACCATCGCCAAATGCTCCCAAAATGCTTTTTTTTCCTCCTCCATCTCTCTTTTTTCCCCCTCTCGTGTCTCTGTGTTTGGAGCCAGCCCACATGGATTGGGATCAATTTAGGATGAAATGATAATTACCCTGTCAGTTTCAATTCTGACGTGATGAAGTGAGAAACAGGAAATGTAATAAACATAAATGGAATCTCAAGCTTTTGATTGGGAACGGAATTGAATCAGACTCCACAAACTTGGTTGAATTGTCAATTCCATGCCATCCCCGCTGAGAGACAGTTACGCATTTATGCCTCGTCTCACACCAAAATGCTGGATGAAGCATATTGCTGCAGATAATTACTGAATTCCACATTCAATACTGAGACTATATGCCTGTTACTGTTTAGTTTGGAACTTCATACATAAGAAATGATTCGTGTCACATCTTTCTAGAGAGAAAACTCACAAGTCTTTTCCCTTCTCCCAAACGCCTCTTCAGCAGAAGCCACATATCTCAGTATATTTGATCACCACATCCAGCACCTGAACTAAAGTGAGTTTGTCGTTTTCTAGCATATTTGGCGTTGCAAGATCAGTGATAGTGCGCGGCTAACGGTAGCCAGCTCTAACCCTGACATGTTGGCTGTTCCACAGCTGATGTATGGAGCTGATTCCTGGCGGGCCGCGCTGTGCTGCCTGGATTTGTTTAACCCGGCAGATCAACCTTCAGACAGGAGCATGTGTGCAGGTAATGGCTGCCAGATGAGGTGAGGCCAGCTTATAGAGGCCTAGTGGATGCTACAGAGGAGGAACGAATAAAACACACTTAGACGTGCATACACCGACAAGCATGGCCCCTGGAAATGTTATGAGAGACAACAACAAATGTGCAAATAAAAGAGTCAATATTTAAAAGCCTTCCAACCCACTCCCTATTTAGCTGGTTCATCAAAAGTTTAAGTTTTTGGATTTTCAAAATGTTGATACAAACCTGAACTAATTCTAGGCTCCATTTGCTGTTGTGATGACAGTGTGGCTTTGAGCTGAGCGTCGGTATGCTGACAGTTGCCAGATAGTAAGAAGTGAATGGGCGCGGACTAAAGTCGAGGTTACCAGGCAGTGTCTGGACATTGGTCTGGAGGAACGGCTGCCTGGCCAACCACAGTCTAGCAGGATGAACGGCCCCCTGTAATGAGGATACACTAGAACTAATAAGTCTTTCCAACTTGCATATTCATTGGCAAAGCAAACAAATAAATGTCAAAGATTAAACACAGCAGGGCATCTTTGGCACTTGCTGCGACCACCCAGGAGGCCACAAGGGCTCCGAATGACGAACTTAGCTGATGACCACTCAAAAAAAATAAACAAAAACAACACACTCTTACTTGGGATGCAAATAATTAATTGGGCAAAGGTTTTTAGTGCTAGGAAAGCTAATATTCTCTGTGAAAGCATCTTTAGCAGGGAAGATGTAAAAAAATCTGTTCGAGCTGTAAATGTTAATGA
>JANJYQ010225293.1:0-11143 GCA_024605255.1 Rastrelliger kanagurta | reverse complement strand
AATATGATTGCTGTTAATGACCTATAAAAATCTTTATCTAAATTATTTGGAGCGTAAATTGAATTCACAGAAGACTTTAAACTCACCTTTGACATCCACAGTAAACTCTGGTTGGGTATAAAGTAGTAAAAACCACAAATGAGTAGGCCTACACGTATGACAAACCAACATCCTGACAAGAGACAACCAGAATTTCTACCTTGAAGAATTAACCTTCATAACCACGACAGGAAATACTTACACATCACTTTGACTGTTAAGCACATGTTGGTAGGGAGTTTAAGACCAGCTGATATTGATCAGATTACAGATTACTCGGTGGTGCAGCAAATTGTGACAGATCTGTCGTCGAGACGGTTCACATTTTTGTCTTTGCTCCACACAACTATACCCACAAACTCCAACTGGACTTAGATTCGTCTTGAAGACACTTTGCCTCTTATCCAAGTGGCTTAATCAGTTCTTAACACTTTGGTCTGACTAGTCCTTACAAGTCTGACGGCTCGTTGTTAAGAACTGATGAAGCCACTTGGATAAGAGGCAAAGTGTCTTCAAGACAAATCTAAGTCCAGTTGTTTTCGATTCAATTGTTGCCTGGAATAAATATGACCTGGATGAATGAGAATATTCACAGACTACCAACAAACAGACACAAGATGGCACTGTTGTGGGGCCATTTCCAGTCAAGGCTCTCGTCTGATCTCCAGCGTGAGACCGGAAATAAACAACTTTTTTTTTACGCTAGCCACAATAGTGTGCGTCTTTAATTAATTAAGTAGCATTAGCAGATCCTGCAGTATAAGATAACTAACATAATTATTTATGATCAATAATATGCTGCATTGCTTATTATTGTAATTATTATTGAAATCAGATTTATATTGAATATTTTATGATTTACTGTTACATTGTCTATAACTGTTACCTTTATTTATTGTCTTACAGTCCTTGTTTTAGCACTAGCATAGCATCACATTTCCTCAGCTTGTGGCCTGTACACATCTTATACTGCTACATACCTACAGACAAGCTAAACGACACCTCTTTAAATCAAGCACCTGGGCTAAATTTCAACCTCAGTCCATCCTTGCCTACAGATAATTATTGTAAAGGTAGTAAGGTAGAAATGACACAACATCCCTCTAACATACGACAAAATAAAACACTGAACCTCTCTAAATGGCAATATTCCTGTTGAATTCCAGTACCTCAGTGTCATACATGTTCAAGCAATAAAAATAAATGTAACACATAGACATTAGGTCTACACAGAAATAGCTCAAAGCATAAAACAAACATTGAGTGAAATGTTGAATACACAAAGCTAAATATATTTATTTTTTTCTACAAAAGTTCCAAACATTGTCATGCTTTGTGAAATTTAGATAAATAATATCCACAATTCACACTCAAAAAGGGAAAAATTGCAGCAACATTTAACATACCAGAAAAACGGTATTTGTATCATGTGTGTAATGTGTGTGCGTGTGTGTGTGTAAATACTGTGAATTATGTCCAGGGACATTTTAAAAAACTTCGACTGATTCTGAATTATGATTAAATCTTACAATAAAAGCCCTTGTCTTCAAAGTTAGGTGGCCAAAAATAAGCATTTGTCAGTATCACTGTACAATCATGGTGGAGAACAAAAGTCTTTTGTTGTGATATCTTCTGTCTCATACTTTATAGTTAAATCAACAACGCCAATCATAATGAACATGTCCGTCAAACAGACACAGCAGCTCAACGCTGTCTACTTGTGTTTTGAGTTAACTGACAAAAGAGCATGTAAAGGCAGGTGTACAAACAGGAAACCTCAACAACCACATTTTTTGGGTTCAACACACTTGGACTTATATTGTTGAATGAATCACAGTCACCTGACTAAGTGAGAGGTTAACCAGTAAATAATGATTGGTTGAAAGATGGCAGTGACCACGGTGATATAAAGGCGTAACTGGGGTTTGGCACTTGATCCAGTTGTCATGGAGTCTGATGACAGTGAAGGGATGATCTTCGTCTTCAGAGAGCGAACCTGTGGACATCGAAACATCTGGTACTCTGCATTTCAACTTCAATGGCACAATAAATAGAAAAAAAGAACATGTATATTAAATAAATCAAGCTCTGTCTGTACAATACCACAAAAGAGGTTACCGGTTAGATTTTGTTTTTATCTGCTGATTATCTGTTTTTTTGTGTGAATTTGTTTTCTTCTTCTCTATATACACATTTGTTTTGTCATTCTATTCTTATTTAAATGCCTTGGTAAAAAATGATTAGGCCACCTTTATAGCTAGGGTTGGTATATTGAATATTCAGATGCAGAAAACCACTTATGATGTCAATGATGACCCCAAATACTCACAATGAAGAACATAAGGGCACATGAGGACCAGGCAAGTGCCACAAAATAACCATCACTGCCGAATAGTAAGCCGCACAGCACTGTGAAGATCATCCTAGAGGAAAGACATATGCAAATGTATTTATAATATCGAGAACTACCACAGCAGCAGTTCATAATATAGCTAACGTATAACTTGCTATACTAATCCACCAAACTGTCGGTAAACCTAAGAGTTGAACATTTTGCTTACATCTTTTAAATGCCAGTTATTTTTGTTTAATTTGATTATCCTGTGATTTAGAGCTCTGACCTAAATGTAACATTATATTTACCCAACATATTTGTATCCACTATAGGCGATGAGATCGAAGGTTGAGAGGTCGCTGTGTACCGTCAGCAGGTACAAACTCAACAACATCACCAAAACCTCGATGATAATCCACACGAGGGCAGTACTGGCACACAGTCCCAGCACCTCTGGACTGAACCTTTATACGAAGACAAACACAGTCCTTATTTTATGTATTAAAACTTTATCTACTCACTGCACATTCAATGATCAGGAAAATAATAAGTCACAAAATAATATTAGATGAGGAAGAATTTATCACCTTTTTTGAATACCAAGAGCCATTCCAGCAAGTAAAATGTAGGTAATGAAAGCCATTGCTAAAAAAAAAAAAAAAAAAGACAAAAAAGAGAAAACATCAATGCATTGTACAGACATCCCAAACATTTGTGTTCGTATACATCTGAAGTTTAATGTTTTATTTACTTGGTATGTAAAGATCAGGTGCATTCACGTCCTGTCTTGGAGTCAGTGGGGTATCCCGATGGTAACGAACTTCCCAGTCCTAAAAAAAAAATAAATCATTTGAATGATAAATTTTTACAAAAATATTATAGTGATTATTGTTCAGAGCTGTGCCAAAGAAAGATGTAGAATATGATGATGCAAGGAAGCCTCTGCATAACAACAGTATTCAGTTATATAAATACTTTGACACACATTTCTCTTTCAAAAAAATACTGGCCCTGATGTCATTTGAACATTTTGATTAATTGTTCAGCTCTATAGTATTGTGCTGAATTGACACTTGCTGGCCTTTTTTCACCTGCAGGGGATACTGGATGGAACAACTATAGCTACCATGAATCAATACAACAGACTAGAGTCTAGAGTATCACTATATGAAAGTCAATTTAACCTTGATAAGCGCAGTTGATACATTAGGGGTAACAACAATGGTAGATGATCCATTAACGATTTTTTTCCCTGGCGCAGACACCTTTACAGAGTAATATCATACACTGGAAACTAAAGGTTGTAGGCAGAGTGATATGTAAATGATCTTCTGACACTTCTTCAGTCTTTTAATATTTTTTATTTTTTCCTAACCTGTGTGTGGCACTCAGTCTCAAAGCCATTCATTCCTACTAAAGATACATATTTATACTTTATACTACTAAGTTTTAAACAAAGTGAATCATTTCTGAGTCAAACTAATATTTTCAGTGTTTCACAGCGGCAGGATGGTATCTGTGAGATCAACTCAAAATAACCCACATAGCAGAGTTAATGTTAATGAAAGAATGTGTCACCCAGTATAACAGTGTGGCTCACTGATGAGCTTTTTATAGCGTTTAACAAAATTAGAGACTCGTGGACCCAGAGGAATAAGCTGTGTCAAGCTCAGGCTAAACAGACAACACATGTCAATAGGGTTAATTTTTTATTGTTTGGAATTTGTTGACGCTTAGAATAACTAAAATATCACAAGACTTTAAGTAAACCCAAGCCATGAGGTACTTTATGCAGGTTATAATAACATTACAAATGTTTATGAATACAAAGTGACCCTACTGTTGTAAGTAGATTTGGACTCTGTCTAGTTCGTACAGTATCAAGAGCACAAAATGTTTAGAGTGATGACTTAATTTACAATCTAAATGAGTTGATGTGTGGGAATTAACTGAGCTCAGCGTGCCTTTATATTCACAACGGCAATCACAGTATTATGATGCTGATAAACAAAACTCTGACACTCCCTCTACCAATGATTAAGTGCCTCATAATCTATTTCACAGGGTCTGGGTGTGATAAGCAGTTGAAAATATGATACCAGAGAAAATTATCATGCATATCTTTAACTATTAAAAATTTTGTGTTGTGCTGTACGTTGATGTGGGACAAAGTCTGATGGGATGAAAGGCTCTGATTACCTGATGTGTGTAAGGGAACATGAGGATCATAAGTTTCTTCAGCACATATTTGCTATCGACAGCAAAGAAGTATTTCAGCTTGTTCACAGACATGAATCTGCCAATCTGAAACACAAAAGAAGTGCAAACATTAACTTAACAGATGGGGTGGAGGGGGGTGAATCAAAATAAATGAATGCATCTGAGTCATAGTCACACTAAAAGTGGGCTGAGCCTGCCCCCAGGATTGTGCATTTTGGCTCAACACCCAAAAAATGCTTTGTACCACTTGAAGTTGCCAATCCAGTAGAACAACATTAGATTTATATATGCGCCACCCACTCTCAATATTCTCATTGAAAGAGCTCATCCTTTACTCCTGGGTAAGGAAATTCAATAACTATTAATTGAAAGTAGGACCGTATTAGAAAATCAACCTTTTCATTGAACCAAACTATGAATGGTGTCATGTATATTATAGTTTCAACTGTAATACACAAGATCAGGTAGAGGAAAAATGAAGAGTAGCTGAAGGCCAGAAAGCATGAGACTTCTGCCGGAAAGTGACTGCCAAGGAAAGAACACATCTGTGAAAACTTTAAAAGATGACCTTATGAAGGAAATAATCAGTTTTTGATGAACAGTGAAAAACAACATCTGGATGGAGAAAAGCAAATCACGATATTTGAGACTGTTCTAATATCTTATTGCATATTTTGAAAGTAAGACTATGTCTAGATGTGTGTGCTTGGTCACGCAGCTTCAGTGATACTCCAAAATCAGTGTAAACTGTTCAGTCTGTGTTTGGGATGCATTTAAACCAGAGTTCAAAGCTCATCACTTATGACTGAATCTCACAAGACACATGTCAGCAAAGTCATGATAATGTGACCTTTACCTTACACAGCGATTACAGTTTAACACTCAATCACATCTGGTACATTGTATCAGAGGAAACCTGCTGTTCCTCACCTCTTTGTTTACCATATCCTTTCCTTGGTTAGCCAAGGATGAGCCGTACATCATTGCTGCATTGGCCATTGGGTCAGTAAATAGGTTGTTCACCCCAATACCTCCTTGCATGTCATTTGAGGGTGCTCCCATATTGTACCCAGGAGTGTAGTATCCTTGGCTGTTCATTGCTGGTGGTGCTGAGCTCGTATCATCAAACAGGACAGAGTCTGCTCCAGGAGGAGCTGCACGAGCTCTTGGCTTAGCTGGAAAAAAGTGGACATGACGTGAACATGAATGACGGGCATATGAAAGGAAAAAATGCTACTTTTATGAAGTCTCATTTAATTTCTAGCTTTAAGACCTTCCAATCAGGTCTTTTCTAAAGCAAGATAGAAAGCTGTTTACCTGTAGAAAGAAAGCTGAAATTACTTCATGCTCATTTAATTTTACTCCTCTGGAAAAACACCTATATTCTTTACTAAAATCCTTCTCAGTAAACTATGATTGTGTCCTCAAATAAGAGTTACACTCAGTTGTCGGTTTAATGGGTATACTTGCCTAAATTGAATACAGTGCAGTACAAATGCAGCAATTAATGAATATTTATAGTTCAGTTATAAAGTTTCTTGGCAAATATTTAGAGCAGGCATGATGAATCAATTAGCTGATCAACAGAAAGTACCACCAATTTTGATAATTGACTAAACATTTAAGCCACTTTTAAGAGAAAAATACAAAACACAGCTAATGATTTACTACTCCTTCAGCTTTAATATCATTGCCATGGCTTGATGGCAGGTATTTTTCTGTTGTTTTCTGAATTGTTATAGTTGCAGCTCTAAAAATGACTTAAAGAGACGTGTTAATTCAGCACTTTGGAGGTTGTAAGTCTGTGATGCTGTTGGATTGTGCTACATTATAATGTACGGTATTTTATTCCATGCATATCAGTGAGAACAGACTTAACTCTCATGAAGCTAGGATTCACTTCTGTGCTGTTAGTTTTAGTGAAGTTTATTTAATAAACTATAAACCACTCAGGTGAGAGCAGAAGCTGGGTTTGGTGATGTGTTTTTTGCCACAGTAAGCAAATAGGAAGTTAGATACTTAGTGGGTATTTTGCAAAATTTTGCAAAATGATGATGACTTAGGATAACAGTGAATCATTTTCTCACTTACTTGCTCGGTAACCATGATGAGGCAAATCCATTGTAACGTTATCTGTCGCTGACGTTAGCTTGAAATTAAAAACAGAGACATGTTAGCTACTGTTGGCTACACAGCAGCTTATAGGTGAATGGATCTTTTGTATGTGAACAATATAAAGCACTGGGGTGTTCTTCTACAACTAACATTAATAACCATTAAATAAAAAGAGCCTGGTTTGTAACACCCAATACTAGTCCTGGCTAGCTGTAGAGCTAACCTACGTATAAACTTATTTTCCGTAGTCCACTTCTGCTTACAGTTAATGCTAAGCTAGCCAGGCGAGCTAATATATACTAACATATTTTCAGATGATACTCGGCGGAACAGGACAGATGGCACAAATACAGTCAGCAGTGGAGTTACAAATACCAACACAACTTGTCTAAAGGACAGTGTTTTGATTATGAAGTAAATCAGGAGGATAAAAGAGCACTTACCTACACAGCTAACGTTGCTACGTGGCTATGAGGCTGCTCGGGCTTGTCCCTCCCATTCACGGTGCCTGCGTGGCACAAAACATGTAAGTACACAACCTGACGTACACAACACCACTAACGCTCAAACTGAAACTCATAGTGAGACTTATACTACCATGTGTAAACGCTATTTTGCTTATAGTTTCCTCTCTAATTCTTAAGTTATGTTTCACCTTCAAGGAACCACAAAATTCATCCAGAAAATAAAACACCAGCAGCATAGTAACACACCTTTTACCCACTGCTGCAGCTACAAAATAACTACGTCAAGCACAATTTTGAGGTAGCCTACTTTTTCTTTACTGGAGTATTTCCCTTTGATACTACTTTATGCTTTCATTTGACCACATTTCAGAGGGAAATGTTAGCAGCCTACTTTTTACTCCACTATATTTGACAGTGTTAGTTTCTTTTCAGATTTCACACAATGGATAATATAACATATTTTTATAATATATAATATATATTTTGTTTATTATTGTATTGTGCTTTTATGTCATGTTATTTTATTGCTATGGACCCTACCTTGGAGTCTGAAATAAAGAATTGAATTGAATTGAATAACAACTTTTAAAATGCAACACATTGCCAAAATTAAAAAACACTGACTTTTTAGCGTTTGATGTCGTAGGCTACATAAGCAGTGTGTAGTCGAGGTCACATTCCAGGAATTAAAATGTAAATGTAGTTTATTTATATAGCACTTTATAACAACCCACACGTGAACCAAAGTGCTTTATGTTAACAATTAGGCCTAGTGACCTGCTTTCATTTGAATAAATGTTCAAATGATCCAGCATATCATCAAGAAATTAAAGTTTAGAGAAAAAAAGTCCAAAAACTGAAAATAGATTTGTGCATCCATTTGTGTTTTTTCTTCTTTTCTCTCCTATTAATCATCTCACAACCCTCAGATTTATCTGGTGACCCTTTAGAGGGGCCTGACCCTTAGGATGGATAGCACTGTAAAGAAGTTTAAATTAGCTCCACTTCCAGCAGCTACAATAGTAACATGCTGCTCTAACACTGATGTTTCAGCATTAATACTCTAACAATGTCAAATAATAATATATCAGTCAGACGGATTAGATGACTACTTTTACTTTAATACTTAAAGTACATTTTGCTGCTAATGCTTAATTTACTTTTACTTAAAGAGGATTTTCTATTTACTTATAATGGACACTTTTTCATTGCTCTATTTGTACTTGTAAAGAATCTGAGTACTTCCTCCACAGGTGTTGCCTAAATGCATTTACCCCATCTGGCCAGATGACAAAAACAATATGCACCAATTTATTTCAAAATCTGATATTTTGACATGATTTATTGATGTAATTTATTGATATTATGATGGTTGTATGCAATAGACATTGTGATGACACACACATTACTCACTGTATGTTAACGCTACTTCTGTAATTCAGGACAATCAGTACTTTCTTTTCACATCCTGGTTCAAAACTGTCCTGAACAACCACAATAAGATAATCTATGTTTGCCCATGGTGCTTAAGTATGAAATGTCAAGGGATGAATTGCAACACAAATTTAAATCAAATAGATTTAATTGTATGTGATAGGAGAATGCTGTTATGCTCTGCCAAGCATGTGTGTTTGTGGGATGGGTGTGTGGGTGGGGGTGGGTGGGTGTGATGAGTAATGTGAATATATGTGGAGTTTTGTAGAGTGAGTAAAATGAAATGGAATCTCAACTTCCTTCAAACCCCAACAAAATGTTAACCTTTGGAGAGAATATGTGCAGGACAACAGAAAACAACAACTTTAACACACTGCAGAATAATATTTCAAAGTGAAACATGAATCATTGTTTTAATTTATCTCTTAAGTCACGTGTGTTCAGCAGACCTCAGCAGACCTGGTCGATTAAAATACACAAGACACAACTAGTGGACAAATAGAAGTGAAAACAGACAAAAAAAGATGTCCAGCATGTTATGACATGCCTCAATTAGAGTCAAGGCAAGTATGTCATCATTACATTCCTGAAGCTTTAGTCATCTGATGCTCACCTTTGCCCCATATCTCCTTCATATGATACCATCAGCCAAAGAAAATTTCCTGCATGTGTGTCCTCAACATACAGATTGTTGAAATTCAAAACATGATTCTCAGCAGTGAAATGGGTCCATGAGCAACAGGTATAGGCTTTGTCATGCTACTGGCAGTTTCACTATTCTCATTTGTAACTATGAAGAGGTTGAATCCCATAGTACAATATCTCTACATAGATCTCACAATGTATTTCTTCTTTTCTACTAAAAAGAGGCTTTTTAGCTGACTAGTCAATTGACACTTTTGAAAAACGGACAGTCCTAACTCTCAGGAGAGGTGTTAGCAGTAATATGAGACATTCAGCAGCTAAGAGAAGCCAGCCTTTGCCGGGAACTCTTTCCTTAGGGACTGCAAACTCAGCAGCTGTTATGATAGACTAAGCTTACCGAATTTACCCCATGCATTTTTTGAATCTTTACTAGGTGCTATATTGTGCTTGCAAGTAGAAAACAGCCGTTGAAACGGATGGTGAAATAATTCAGCAGCTTTGTGGCGACTGACTGACTCATCTCCACAGGCATGCATGCACATTGATGTGGTTTGTGAAGAGAGAGTGACTGCCACAACCATCAATTAGGCACATGAAATCAAGCTTGCCCACACTCCATCATCTATTTAATAATGATACCTGTATACAATCTTGAAATTCTTATCATATATAATAATATGTGAATGATATGAATATAAAAGTAGCATTCCCTATTAACTATTTCAAGTCATCTACTGAATTACCTAAATTAAATTATCCAATTAGCTATGTGATAAAAACAGCAGTTACTTTTGTGTTTTAGTGGCATATGTTCAGGTAGTTAGTAATGACATTCATTACTAAATACAAATACAGTCATCCTTACTTCTGATATGGATCTAAAAAGTAAAACAAGAAATTTAAGTTGTTTTGATGTCTTTGCTTTGTTATATTATTAGTAAATATATATTATTAATTAGTGATTAAAGATTAGTTTATTTCACTAAATGTATGTACCAAGTTGAATACTTTCATCTGCAGGTGAAATGAAATGTTGCTGAATGCAATATAAAAAGTTCCACTTTAACAGTTGTCCCCAAAACAACCCCACCCCACTGAAAAAATAGAGTAAATACAATCATTTCAGTAAAATACATTTTATATTTACTACTTATATATTTTTTTTCACTATAGACATTTTACTTAAGCTTCAATGGAATCTTATTTAAGTTATCAGTAAAGAAGAATATTGTACTGTTGTTATCATAAAAACAAATACAGTAACTGCACGCATAGTATCACATCATGGGGTGAAGCTGTGCGTCTGTAAGGAATCCCGGGTACTCTCAGGAGGAAACTCTCACCATATATGGTCAATGACGTCACAACACGTGGTGAACTTCGTGAGAGATTCCAGACAGCACTATTTCCCGTAATCTCAGGGGGGGCGTGGCAAAACTATAGTACCGCTTAAAGAGTTTACAACCTCACAATCATTTCCAGACGTTGGCTTTTACGTGTATGACTAAGGACCTGAGGTTGTGCTGAAGTTGGATTTTAGTGTTTTTTGATCCGATTTGAAAAAAAGCGAGGTGGTATTTTCTTCCTTGTTCCCCTATCAGGACGTGCTTGTTTGGACTCTACCGACTTGCCAATAAGGTGGGCTTGGCCAAGAGTTTGAACTGACACACGAGTCTCATCTCGAAAGTAATTTCGCGAGACCTCGGTGACTATATAGCCTCATCTGAAGACAATTTTCTTTTTTGTTTAAAAACACAGGATGTTTCGAAACTTTGGAAGCCACGGACGAGACAACCCGGCGTTCACAGGAGGAGCGCCTGTATCCTTGGGAAGCACCAGCACCTCCACTACACAGCAGGAGCAGGTAGGTGTACCTTCATTTGAATAA
>JANJYQ010225180.1:13289-24163 GCA_024605255.1 Rastrelliger kanagurta | reverse complement strand
TGTGTGTGTGTGTGTGTGTGAACTATACTTATTCAAATGAATTTGCATGTTAGTAAACCCATTTCCTCACATTTATCAGGATGTTTTCTACACTGAAGCAGAAATGGAGAGAAGACGTTTGTCAAGTGCATCTTCAACATCATTTTGGGCTCCCACACCTGAATGGGTCTGTAACTTATTTTCCAATCAGCCTTCTCTAGATTTTCATAGATGCTATTTCTTTGCCAGAACAAGTATTTGACTCTTTTTTTCTCATAGGTCCTCTCTTGGAAGTGTAAGCTACCCCTGCAGACTATCATGCGTTTGCTACAAGTGCTAGTTCCCCAGGTGGAGAAGATCTGCATTGACAAGTATGTAAACTCTTCTTTCTGGGTTTTCATGCACAAACATGTATTGGCTATGATGCCTTTTGTAATGCTCCCAGGAACATTTTAAAACAGTCTCATACTTCCCTGCAGGGGTCTGACAGATGAATCAGAGATCCTGAAGTTTCTCCAGCATGGCACATTAGTGGGCCTGCTGCCAGTTCCTCACCCTATCCTCATCAGAAAGTATCAGGCCAACGCAGGCACTGCAATGTGGTTTCGCACCTACATGTGGGGTGTTGTCTATTTGCGGTGAGTAAGACACAAGAGCTAAGTATTATTCAAACTGTCATCTTTACATGCTGGCTAAAACTGAAACTTATTTTTTAAATTACAGTAATGTGGACCCTCCTATCTGGTATGACACTGATGTCCGCCTTTTTGAAATTCAGAGGATGTAGGCCGAACACTTTCGGACTAGAATGGGAGTGTTCACTACCAGGATTCTTCTTCCCTTCAGTATCTGCTGGTTTCACGGTAAACCTCACTGTGTTTAACTTGCCTCATAATCATAATGTATGCCCTGCACACCACAGACTTTGATAGGAAAGTCATCCAGGCTTGTGAGGTAGAGATACTTGTCAGATTGAAAGGAGAAATTGTTGAATTATATTGTCTATAAACTACTGTGCTTGTACTTCTTCTGACCTCAAGACAGCAGAATGTCTGTCAAAGCACTGATATGACTGGAGCATTTGCAGAGGGCTTTTTTCTTGACAGCATACACATGAAAGGGGAAATATTGTTTAAATTTTCAGTCAGACTTGCCCTAGAAGAAGTGTGCTTTCTAACAGAGGCTTGTTACATATCTTGGACAGCACAATATTGGTGTTCCACGTTATTTGTTGTACTTGCCATGCTTTAAAGTGAACTTGCACTGTTTGAGTTGTCCGTTATTATGGTTGTAATTTGTGACAATGTAACTTTACAGGATTTTGGAGACAATAATACAGATTGTATGTTTTTATGTATATGACCAGGTTTCTGTTTCTGATCTGGCTGGCTATGCTTAATGCTTGATGTTNACTGTTTGAGTTGTCCGTTATTATGGTTGTAATTTGTGACAATGTAACTTTACAGGATTTTGGGGACAATAATACAGATTGTATGTTTTTATGTATATGACCAGGTTTCTGATCTGGCTGGCTATGCTTAATGCTTGATGTTAAAAAAAAAAAAAAAAGTATTTTCCTTAACTTATCCTGAAAATATATATTGATATCTGTGAAATCTGTGTTGGTCACATGATTCTGTGTAGTTTGTGTATAAATATGTCTCTATGTAGCTTGGCCACAATACACTAATGAAAGTCCAATTATGCCTTGACCACTAGATGGCACCATGTCCTCTCTAAACAGTCTGGTAAAGGTTTGACATTTAATGATAATTTATAGTAGCTCCTACATTTAAAAAGCAGCTGACACTTCCTTAGGAAATCTCTCCCTTAGCACTGCTTATAATAAAACACAGCATATCTCCTCCCTCCAAACAGGAGGTCTTCAAACCTGTGACTATTGCAGTACTGGAGGTGGCCAAGTATTTAACAGTGATGGGAATTTAAAATGTTCGGGCAGCAGACATACTGAGTGAAAACATTTATTCTTTGTCATTAAAAAATATTTTTAAAAAGTTACACATTTAAGACAATACTACAAGTTCAAAAATACATGTTCAAAAACAAGTCCATCTAAGAGATTAAGTACACTTCAAAGAGACTGGCGACTGAGTGCATGCGATAGAAGATTCCAAAAGGAAGTCCAATATTCACAATAGCAGCCCACATTGTGAATTTGTAGAATTTTATCTCAATGGAGTGATCAAACTGGGGACGAGCACCAAATGCAGGCATGATCCACAACTGTCAATACAAAGATAGGTGAATGAGCAGGGCACATTTCCAGAAGACAGCAAAGCATTATATGCAACAGTTACTGTTAATCAGTAAATACAAGTATAACTTACAATTATGTTTGCTAGCAGCAGAAAGGCACAGACTTCCTTCAGTACTCGTCTCTTCAAGCTTAGTTTTTGCGAACTTGAAGAAAGGATGTAGACTGATTTATTGCTTTCTACAACAGGACTCATCTCTATATGCTCTTGGCAAGCATGGGCATTTGTGTGCAGAGCTGCTTCCTGCATCACATGGAAGGGCTCCCGGTGCAGGCCTTCAATGATGAAATAATTCTGCAGTCCTAGCTGGAGCACAGTCAGGACAGCCCAGGACAGATTGAGGGCATTCAGGTAGCCTCTGGCTCCTGTTGCCACTACAGCCACAATAGTGAAATAGCTAATAATGAACTGTCCCATTGAGGCTCCTACCAGCAGCCCCACATCCAGGCTGCGTGTTGGGTTTTTCTCCGACACATGCTCCCTGTGGTCTAATCTGTAGATAATACAGCCAATGACGGTGGAAAGGGACATTGTGCTCACTATTACTATGTTCATGATAAAATGGATCAGCAGTGCCTCGTTTCTCTTCTCCTTCCCGTCTTTTAGTATGTATATTTCATAGACTATAAATGTTACAAGTCCCGTCACCACAATGAATATTCCTGCAAGAGGGCCCAGAAACACATCCTTTGGACGGAATTTAATGTTGTGGTGGCTGTGATCTTCCACAATTCGGCCAACGTTTTTCCACATGACATAGGCCATAGCAGAGGCAAAGAGGCTGTATTCTATGTTAAATGGGTACAGGTAGTAGAAGGCCTCTTTGAAGGTGTCACATGCTGAGTGACTGCATTTACACTTCTTGTCACCATAGCTGGCTAAAGAGGAAAGAGCAGCAGTTCTGAGTATGTGTTCTTAACCAGTGATCAGAATGAGATGAGATTTCATTTATTAAAAAAAGAAAAAATATATATGTACTTACCTCTGTACATCTTGTGTGAAACACTGACATTCAGATCAGGAATTTCAGTTTGGTGAAGAGACTCCTCAGTAACAGCTGCCATCCATACTACCAGGTTAGTTGAAAGTGTAAGTGTAAGCCCACACCTGAAAGTGTGAAAACAATGTCCTGTAAAATTTAAAGACAGAGTGAAAATTATCTGGAGTAAAACTAATTTACCTACCGAGTGAAATTTGTGTGACGCTGCACACAGTCCTTTGCATGAATCCACAGGAAGTAGGTCTGACAACAAACATGTTTTGTTAAGTTTTCCCGACTCAAACTATTTTCTTGCAATGTATAACCACAGTGTTGTTAAAATGTGACAACCTGGAGTAACAAAAATACAGCTTGCACAACGGGGAAAGCAACTTTAACAGCAGAGTCACAGTGAAGGTAGCCCACATAGGTGGCGATCTTGAAGATGTCCATGAGGAAACTGAGTAGGCCGAAGAGCACGAGTCCAACTGCAACATAAACATTTAAATGATAAAGCCTTGAGATAAGTATATCTAAAATCAAAAGTCTCCATATCAAAAAAAGGATCATGAAATAGTTTTTACCTCTGAGCCACACAGGTCCTGCATGGCTGTCTTTGAACAAGACTGCTTGATCTTTCTGGAAAGTGAACACTGTGTAAACCAGCATCCATAACATAGTGAGGAGGAGGAGAATGATGAGGAAGATTTGTCTGTGCACAGCAGAAATGGCCACACTGTTGAAGGCGCTGCCGCTAACCAGAGCACAACCCAGGATCAGGATGTTAATACAGATTATGCCTGACAAGAGCCATCCACCACCATGATGGGCTCTCTCCATGACCCCCTCCACATGGTGAACACTCTCTCTCACAGTCTCAACACTGGGCAAATGAGAAGGACTAGCTAGGTGCTGGATGTTCTCCATTTGTGCTGCTGTTTCAATGTTGGACAGATGGGCCTCCTGAACATCATTTGGTGTTTTTCTAGAAGCACATGAGATGAAGGTGCAGGCTTCTCAGAACAACAATAATCACTCTTCTGTACAATATTCTTGTAACATCACACTGAAATACTACAGGCCTAGATACAGTCTTTAAAAATGTGCTATAGGGCACCAGAATCTGGAACTTTATTTTTCTGTGAGCTTTACCTCATCCTCTCCATATTAAGTGACTTGTGTGTAAAGTGTCTATCATAGTAGCTGTAAAAACAACAACAAAAAACCCAGTCAGTCTTCAACTTTGAATATTACCCATTACCTTGTGAAGAGTTTGTTGCAAGTCCGGAACACCTGTCGAGCTACAGTTTTCATGATGTCTCTACAGATGATAAACCATAGATGGGACACAGGCCACTTTATGATACTTAAGTCTCTTTATAACACATCAAATATGAAATAACATTATGAAGATAAATAACAAAGAAAGACACATAACCAAAACCAGAAGTTAATGAGTACCCCCACCTTTTCTTTTTCTCTACTCGATAGATAGTACAGATAGCCAACACCTGGCACGAGGTGAGTTAATGACAAAACACAGGTGCATTTAGTTTCAGTTGATTAAATCATCAATTGTCTTTTCTGGCATCTCCCTGACTCCTGTAAGCTTTCAGTGGAAATGCTTCTTTGTCAATTCCCGTTTGGCAAGGTGTACCAGTGTTATTCCATTTAAACAACAAACGTCACTTAAAGCGAAACACTGCCTCAGCGGGAACTATGATTTAATGACCGTGTGTTTATTTTTTTTTTAAGCCTTATCCTGGTACCTGCCACAAGATGCAGGTTCATTTAAATATTTGGACATTTTTGCTAAATAAACCCTGTGACCTGAGGTATACAAATCAATATATTTGTATGTCACTTCCAAATTATGCATCCATTTCTGAGACAAGCAATGTGTAAATGCATTAATATAAAGTAAACCCCACAAAGAGGAGTTTTCATGTCTAGAGCTGTCATACTTTTTGCAACTTATGGTGATAAGATTAAAAAAGATTTTAAAAAATCATTTAAATAGCTAGTTACTGTTCTGACTGAGTTCTTTGGAGGCCTAATTGAAATTTCAGACCTGTTGATTAGATCATTTGGATTGTATTAATTTGAATAGGTCAGAAGCTTAAATATTATGGTTACCCCCATGAAAAACATGCACAGCTACACTGGACAAAACATAAATTATATATTTAACAGTTTAATAGTTTATTGTTTAAAAAAAGAATAGGATAAAGTATGTCATATGAAACAAATTCTCCATGACACCAAATTGTTTGAGCAGAAACATGATTTATTGCCCACATAAAACTTACTTTTTTAGTATCGTACATTTCATACTATTTGAACTTGGTTAGTTTTGCAATGGTGATAAAGAAAAGATTGAAGAAAATCCACATCTGGATAACCACTGAACTGTTATAAATCATTGAAATCTATCACCATTAAAAAAGACAAAGTAAAAAAATAAAATCTCATCTTAAACCAGATCTTTACTGCAAAAAAGTCAATCTTTTACAGATCACCTGCTTGAATAGGTTGATGTGGTTCATAGCTCATCAACTTTCCCATTTACTCAGGTGCACTCATGTGTTAGTCACAAGATTGGAAACAACGGTCACTTAATATTCTCTCAGTCTGTCACAAATGTCTAAGATGCTGAAAACACTGGACATGTTCCTTCTCCTCTGTCTTTTTGGGGCAGCGAATGCTCTGTACAAACAATGGATTCCTGACACCAACTATGAGAATAAGACCAACTGGGACAAAGGTGCCGTTCCTTGTGGCAATGACAGAGTGCAGTTTTCAGCCCAGAGGAAAGTGTCTGTGTTTGTGGAGACGACACATGCAGTGCAAGAGATGAGGTTGCCAGTTCATGGGGAGCTCATTCTGAATTCAGGAGCTGGATTTTATGTTGTTGCAGGACAAGACCCAGACTGTGGATCAGGTGTTACTACAAAGTTCAGAAATTCAGAATCTCTGCAGTGGTTCAACCCAGCTCTGTGGCAGGCAGCTGAAACTCTAGATGACATGCAGCAAGGACATTTTCTATTCTCTGTCCATGAGGAGAGTGTCCCTTGTCAGTATGATGATGTGGTTTTTAAGGCCCTCTGCTCCTTCAGAGTGGACACCAGCTCCAGCCTGCCAAGCATCCCTGTCAAATCTGTGTCTGTACTGGGAAAGATGTTTCACAGCAACTCTGATTTCACTCAGTTTCTCAGCTCACGCACAGGCCAACTTCAGTTTCACGGATCCTCTACAGTCACTGTCGGGAACTCTGGCTGCCTGGATCCTTCTGGCTGTGACTGTGGGAATTCTGTCAACAATCAGAAGATCTGTGCCACTGTTACATGTCCCTCTCTGAGCTGTAAGAAGCCTCTGCGCCCTATAGGACACTGCTGTGATGTGTGTGGTGCCATTGTCACAATCCATTATGCCTCTGCTTTCATCCTGCAGACTTACAGACGACGAATCCAGCACCTCTTTCTTGTTCTGCCACAATACAAATCCATTCAGCTGGGCATGTCTAAAGTCTTAAAATCACAGAAGTTGATGGGGATCATCCCTTTTGGCTCCACAGCTGAGATTCAAGTAGTTATCCTGGATGAGGGGAAGGGCACACTGTCAGAGTCTCTGGCCTGGGACATAGTGAAGGATGCCCGTTCTCATGGGGCTAATCTGGGAATCATTGATGCTGAATTTCAAGCGTCTACTGGGAGCAGCAGTGATCAGTTTGGAAGCAGTGCTGGAATGGTGGTTGGAGTTGTGTTTGGAATTTTAATTATGATTACACTCATTATTATTGTGGTTGTCTTAATTCGTAAGGGAGTTGTTAGGATGCCACCAATGCCTACACTACCTACTCTAAGCAGCTTGAGAAATAATAATGATATTGGTGACCTTGGTGGGCCTCTTGACCGTGGCTTTGACAATCCCATGTTTGACAAGCCCACCATGCTGCCTGAGGTTCCTAGTCTGTATGGGACTGAACTTAATACATCTATCTCCATGACTCAGTCAGGTGTGCACTTTGTAAATCCAGTTTATGATGAGAATGAAACTGATTTTACTGCCTGAAATTGACTGCATTGAACTTTGGGTATGTTGATTAGTTCATAATGTATTTTCATCAACTTTATGATTTTATGATTTTTTTTCACCACATAGATAATGAATGCTTTTATAGATTGATTCAAATATGCAAATAATCTCATGAATTTGGTGCCAGACACTAAAACATTTAATAACCAAATAAACTTTAAAGATAAATAAAGGAATTGCTAGCAGGCAACTGTGTACCTTCTGCTCATTCATATCATTTAAAAGTTATAAACCAGCAGTAAATTCCTGACACACAAACTGCTGCACAGGTTTTTCTATGTTTATATTGTATAGTTACCACTAGATGGTAGTAAATTTACCCTTTTATGACATTTATGTGAAAAAACACAATTTACATTCCTTCCCATGTACATTAACCTCAATAAACATTTATGATGCAGTAATTTTTCTTTTACCAGTTTGCAGTGAAGGCAGCTGCCATTTTATGCAATGTCAAAGGTAAACATGGGAAGAGGCTTCACTTTGCATGAACTAGAAAAACTACATTGTCCTTCTTTGACAGCCAGGCAGTAACATATAAGGGCTCTATAAAATCACCCCTGTACTTGTGGAGCAGTCTCATGGGACCAGTTATATCATAGAAAGACACACAGCCTCGATGAAAATCAAGATATAAGCCAATTTTACTGATATCAGAAGCTTCTAAAAGTGTCTCCACATCAGCATGCCAGGCAGAGAAACCTCGGCTGCTCCTCCCTATGCACCAAGAAAAATCGTTCCCAGTGATGCAGCTGGTACTCTGCTCTCCCTTACGATCAATACTCTTGTATGTTACTCCTACATGTGCACCTTCCCCACTAAGCTCAACTTCAATGTAGTGCCTCCCCAGGTAAAGACTCTCTGAAGTCATTGCCTGGCGCCAATACTCAAAGCGATCAGGGTGGTTTGGGTAGCTGTGCTGCCAAGGGCTGGTGTTGATCAGCTTTCTGTTGTCTTCTTTTGCACGTAGGAAATGATGAATGGTGTCTGGGTTAAAGGTCAAAGTTCTTGTGTCTGCAGTACAAGGGGAAACACAATTCAATCAATAAATTAAACTTTATTTGTATTGTTCCTTTGGAACAGGATAGTGTGATTCAAATGGCTTTAACTTAACCATTAAGTGACAATTGGTGTTTCAATGAAAATTATGTTGCATGCACACTAAAAAGAGAGAAATATACATTTTAAAAAGTCCTCAGGGGTCTCAGGATCAGGCAGAGAAGAATGGTCTGGTATCTGGGATTTTGTACCTAGATTATCATTAAACAGAGATAAGATATTTTTTGTATTTTGGTTAAACATGATGATTTAAGAAGTTTCTAAAGAAGAATGCTATGTAGATGAGCAAAAAGAGCAAAAATATGTAATGTATGCTATACACCCACCACTTCTGCAAACACTGCTCACTCTTTCCCTGTAGCATGAGAGAATTAGGTCACACAGCTCCTGGGTAGCATCAGTCACTACTTGAACATAAGAGGTCAAATGATCCATGCGGTTGATAAACACACTTGGCAGACACACATCTGCCTCTCCTTTCCTCCACTCTGAGTACTCCTACAACAAAAAAACAAAATTGCATAATGTAGTGAAGTAAGGCGGATACATAACACACAACTTCTTTTCTGTGTTCTAGAAATTTTCCTTGTCAGATTACTACAATGTTGAAATGCCTGGTCTGTGTGCACTATCAACAACACACTGACGTCCAAAATAAAGTCTTTGTCTCAGAGAACATCCTGTACTAATCCCATATCACAAGATATTTGACTGAAATAAGTTTACACTGACTGGGATACATTGCAGTATCTCAACTTATTTCTCATCATTTTAAATATTTTGTACCTGTAGGAAGTTGACGTTGGACTTGTTCCTGCACAGCTTGTTGATTTGGGCCTGAGCCTTTCCCAGCTCTGTTATCCTCTGCTCCAGATGTGCCTGTATGCCCTCTGCCTGTCTGAGAGCTTGTCTCTGCTCACCCTCCAGCACCTCCACCACCCCCTTCTTTGCAGCTTCCATGGCAGTCTGCAACCTGGTGAATTGCTGTTCTACAGTGACACAAACCTCCTCCACCGAAGACTGAAGACCCAGAGAGAAATTTTTTTTAAAGGGATTTCCAGAAAAATGGAAGGGTGGAAACACTTAAACCAAATTACTGTGTTATGAAACAGTTCAGAGAAAATTGGTTGTGAGATATTTTTCCCATGTAGCATACCTTAATTAAGTCATTGTTGCTCTGCAGTCTTCCAATTGCTTTCTCTGCTTCTGAGGCACTCTGGCTGATCTCTACTTGCCTTGTCTGCAGTTCGGTCTACAAACACAAATACTACAGATGCTGCATGATGATTTCAAAGACAAACAACAAGTAGAAGGCTATCCAACTAATAAATTCTATGAACACCTAAAAAAGCAATTCATTTCACAATATTAGATATTCTGTGCTGAATAAAAACTGTGTGTGCTGTGCTGAGACCTCAATCTGAGTGCGTGCCTCCTCCACAGTAGCTGTTGTGTGACCTTCATGCTCCTGGCTTTCGCAGTCCAGACACACACAGCAGCCATCCATCAAACAGAAGCGTTCAAGAGGAAGTTGATGAACCTCACAAGCCCGACTGTCAACGTCGTGAAGGGGGTCCACCAGCCTATGGTTTTGAAACTTGGTGTTCTCCAGATGAGGTCTAAGATGAGCCTCGCAGTAGGAAACCAGACAGGTCAGGCAGGATTTCAGGGCCTTGCTGGGGCTATCCATGCAGGAGTCACATAACACATCTTGTGGTAGCAGTGTGTCCGAGGCCTGGCTGGTGGGATCTCTTGCCTCCTCATTTAAATTCAAGTTCTCTTCATTGTCATTGCTTATAGTCTCCATGTTTGAGAACTGTTTCTGTCCAATCAGGACAATTCTTAATCCTTACTCTGTCCTTTTAGTCAACTTAAACTTGAACCAACTAAGTTTTGTGTTAGACTGTAACAAGGCCAGAACTGCTGCTTTATCCTGTCTTATCTCTGATCCGATCCAAAATGCAAAGGAAATAAAACTCCCTACCTTGTATCCAAGCTCAAAATACCCAAGACACATACCGAATAGCACAGATGAGGGGAGGAAATGACGAGTACATTACGGCCCACCCAGGGAGGGGGATGGGCATCGTCTTCTTCATTTTGTGCTTGTTAATGACCTCTGGCTTGTTTACTTATCTCAAAGTTGATTTAACAATAACAGTGATAACAAAAAGATTGTGTCTGTATGTGATAAGGCAAATAAATTAATACAACCAGGATGCATATTATATGATTTTTGGATATTGCTGTAACTTATATAAAATAATTTTAGACCTCTGCTGCTGCTAGGAGTCTGACAGTGTTTCCTTTTGATAACAATGTCAGAGGCATGGAGCTCCAATGCAGTAGTACTTATCTACAGAAGAATTTCCTGACTTCATGTCATACAGTTCAGAGGAAACAATGACGCCTCTCTTATGTGTGTGCGCGGCATGTTAGGATTAGGCTGAAGATGCCAAAACAAGTATTTTCCGTTCTCTCTGTCT
>JANJYQ010225180.1:0-13218 GCA_024605255.1 Rastrelliger kanagurta | reverse complement strand
CACACACACACACACACACACACACACACACACACACACACACACACACACACAGACACTAAACAGGTTGTGAATGCAACCTCATGTTGAGGTTGACCTATAAAATAAAATATGACCATTTAATACTGCACAAGAAGCACATATTACAATTGTTACATTGCATGAGTAGCAACTAATGCAATGTAAGAACTGATATCATGAATCCAAAGAATAAATTCCACTTATTTTAATTTAATTTTGACCTAAAAGTATAAGCTACATTTTAAGTTATTAAATCTAAGAATCTAAGAAGTATTATCTAAGAAAACATATTGATTCAGCATTAAAAAGGTCCAATATGTTATTTAATATGTTTGTAATTGTAGCATGAAGACCACACTCCATGTCATTAAATTCTTGAAACTCACAGTAATATGATGACCTCATTGTCATCAATGGTATCTATAGCACACTTTATAAAGTACACAATGCACTCTGCTCAACATCTATCTAGGCCACAATGTGGATAAAGTATAGTAAATAAAATGCAGTAGGAGAACAAAGTACAATAATACACCAGTGTAGTAGTATATATTAGTAAATTATATTAGTAATTTTATTAGAATCCATTTCAAATATTAAAAAGTTAAGATATTAAACAGTTGCACATGCAGTACATAAAGAAAATAAAACTATTCAAAGTAAAAAAAAAATAACTGTTGGAAGACTTCCACAATGTTAAGAATGCCATGAATTATACTGACAAGTTTATAAACCTGCCAGTGTAACAACTACCACATATTATGCATGTGTTGTATTTTATAAAATTACCTACATTTTTCACACAGTTTACAATACTTGTACATCAGAAGAGTAACCTTATCTTATTGGCCTGCATTGGCAGTGAGCTTCACATGGGCTAAAATGGCTTCTTGTATGTAAACATGTACAGAAATAAAATTTGAGAAATTAAATTAATAACTTGAGAAAATGCAGAAACTTTTGTTATTGAGCATAACTATCATGTCAAAATATTTATGACAAAAGACATTTTTAAGCAAATGCACAGGCACAAGCAATGCAGGCACATGATGCAGTAGGATTTACCCCATAGGGGCAAACATGTTCAGGGGCCACAGATTCCATAATCATCTCTCTGTCTGCCGCATGGCATATAATGACAATAACTCTTTACTCTCATCATTGTCATTCATGTTCTTAAACCATGCTGTGTAGTGGGCTCCTAAAGATATTTTCAGTGAGTCTAACAAGACTCCTGTTTTGAATTTAGCTCATATCACTTCTTGTTCGACATATTCAGTTTGACAGTGTCCTTTCTGCTTTGCTACCACTGAGTTGCCAGGAGAGGTAAATCATTTAGTCCACTTTGTCCATACGTGACATTCACTCCACAGTGCTCCACTGACCTTTAAGGCGAGATGAGCTCACAGCAAGAGGATCGTCTACAACAAACTGCATTATCTGCAGGACAGAATGAAGACAGATTTCTTTTCACAAAACTTTTTCTCAGTGGCTAGATTTCAATAACTAGAAGCAGCAGTGCAGTCCATTAATATTTGGACAACTAAACATTTTATGTTTTGGCTCTACTCTAGCACATTATGAAACAATACATATGAATTAGCTTACAGGGTATTTAGAGGATTTACACATCCATACTGACAGTGCAGTACAAGAGTCATCCACAATAATAGTAGATATGTAAACCAGTCAACCAGGTGTTTATCCGTACCATCCAACCCAAGATGGCGACACAGATTCTTTGAGGAATGTTATTTTACCAGGAATCTCCAAAGAGCACCTTTAAATATGGTGTTGCTGTTTAAGTAATTTTAAAATTACAGTTACTTTTATTGCTGATAATTGGGAAGCCCCACACTCTCCATCTGATGTGAGTGTAAACATACACACAATTGTTTCACAGCATTTCCTCCTTGCTTCATTTATAATTCATTGCACTGTACAAAGGTAAAATAAAAAACAATACCTGAGTATCTAAATAATTATTTACTACTCTGTATAACTGGAAATCCCTTTAAAAATCTGCACTCACAGTTCTGTGTCCTCAATGCAGTCTGGGTCCTCTATAGTTTCTAGCCGTCTCTTACAAGCATCTAAGATCTTCTTCCTTGGCCCTAAGGGGATGTGGATACTCTTAAGGTCATGGTCTGAGCACAGCAGTAGGGCTTCAAGGTCGATCTTCTCCCGCTTAAAGATGGAGAAAAACTCGCTCATGCTCTGTGTGGCCAGGAAGACCTCCAGAGGGCTTGTGTCAGGCTCATCATCATCATCCAGCCCTAATTCAACCTCTTCCCAAGGCAGCTCTTCTGTGTTCCTCTCCTGAAGGCTACGTGCACTGCCAATACTGTCTTCATCTAGACTCGGATATTGCTGCAGCCGACTACGCAGTCGCACAGTATTGCCTAACTGGTTTACACTGGCCTCTTCCCGACTTCCTAGGTCAAACATTCCCCCACTCACATAGTTCCTCCTGAAGACCATGGTGCCCAGACCAGGCCGGTTGAACAGGGAGTCATGTCCTGAGTCAGTGCTGATCTCAGAGTAGTCAACATCAGGCCCATGGAGGTCTGGCTCACTCATGGCACGTGAAATGGCATCATCATTGTCTCTGGGGAACATGTCACGAACGTTTCGGCGACCGCGGTCCTTTGGGTTGATGTAGGTTCCCTGTTTGACAAACATAACATCATTGCCCAGTTGTAGTCCAGAGAGGGAGCGCACACTCTTTCTTCCATCCTCATAGATTTTAAAGGTCCCATCTCCTTGCTTTCTCTTCTCTAGCTTCTTTTGGATCTTTGTCTTCCCTCGGTTTGTGGCATGGAGAGTAGCCTAACAGAGGAGTGATAACAGTAATCAGTCAGATCCTGTAAAAAAAAGAGATTTCAAAGGACCAAAACAAGCGTTTTTTGCATATTTTAACCATCTCTGATGATCAGTTAAAAAGTTTTGATGAATTAACATTTGACATGTTTACATAGTGTGGTACCTAAAGTCAAATATATGCAGTAAAGAGGATGGATTGATTTGAAATATTTTTCATACAGCTGGTTTAATTGATGTGAAATGCACAAATGAAAAATAACAGCATGGTCTTTAAAGAACAGACAACTCCTGACCTGAGAATATGGCACACTGACGGAGGTTGCACTTAAGTTGTGCAGCTTGTGGCTAAGAGAGCTGCTGCTATAGCTAGAAAAGCTCATGACATCTGATGCAGAAGCCTCAGAAGTCTCCTTATTAAACTTCCTCTCCATGCGCCTGTGGTGCTTCTTCTGCATCTTTAGGCACTCTTTGATTCTCTGCTCAGCATCACGAAATGCCCGGTCCTTCAGCTTGCTGACCAGCTTGGGGTTGAGGCCTGTCTGCTTGGCAGCAATAGAATCCAGGTAACGGACACAATCCATATGATTCTTTGTAGCGGCCATGTCCAACGGTGTGTGGTAGTCGTTGTCTAGGCACCATATGTTGGCACCAAAAGACACCAGGAAAAAAAGGCAATTGAGATGACCGTTGGCAGCTGCCAGGTGGAGCGGTGTGTTCCCCCATATGTCACACTTGTCAGGGTTACCTCTGTGGATGAAAGTAATTTGATAAAGTTGTCAAAAAATCTCTGAGAAATTTACAGATTGTTTCATCCCTGTTCAGACTGATTATGGATATACATCCTTTGTATGTGCTGGTTAGAAGACACATGAGCAAGGATTGTTAATGGGGCCTGTTTAATAATTTAAAGTCTATACAACACAGTATAGATTTAGAAAACCAACCATATATCTCTTATACTACCTTTTAAAAATAGGATGCGTTGATTAAAAACATCATGCACAGGGAATTTATCATTATTACATTAGACTATAACTAACATTTTTGCAGCATTCACTCTTAGCTAACAGACCACGACCTTAGGATTACCTCACCTGCACTGTTGCTGTCGGTCTGTAATATGATCACAGGCTCGCCAGGATCAGCACTACACTACTTGTATCCTATTTCAGGGGAGGCCAAATAGGTTGTACCTGACTTAAAAAACACAACTGTGCATAGCTGGTGATGTCATGCTGAATTCCTCAAGTCAAAATACACAATATGACAGCTGCTTGGATTCTATGGAGGACAGATATGTATGAAGCTTATTGTATTTATATTATTTATTTCCCATTGTAGGCTTAGTGTCTAAATCAATGAAAGTTCATTTGTATAATAATTTACATTTCTAAAATTCTGTTCAACCTAGTATTCCATCAAAAAACGTACTGACAGTCAATAACGATCAAAGGAAAACAGCCTGTATTCATATTATACAACTTCTTTGTGGTTCTGGCAAATAAATATTAGTATTAACTAAAATTGTCTGCATTTTTTTCAGCTTTGATTCTTGTGGACGGTGGTACAACCCTTAGGTTTAAATGTTACTAAATTGGCTATGCATTGTCTCATCTCCATTCTCCAATGTAGCCACATACAGACCAATGAATATTTGATGAGATAGAGGTGAAGCCACTGTCTCAGTACAGATGTATTATTGATGGATTTTGTTGTAATGTTTTCACAGGGAATGTGTGTCAGATCTGCCAGACCAAACCTGGGCAGCGATTAGCAAAGAATCACTCTGATTTCAACCCCCAGCTCTTTGGGTCACGACAGGAGTTTTGAGAGAGAAAAAGTTGTTTTCTAGGATCAAGCATTACTTGAGTTGAAATGTACAAGATGAATTGATGTCATCAGTATGCATGATGTACTGCATGTGGCAAACAGCCAAGAAAGCCATAATAAAACACTGATCAAACAAAGGAATTAATCTGCCAACCTAGAAATGAATAGTTGAAGAAGATAACAAGCCATAAAGTGGTGTCAAAAGATATGGTTATTAGCTATGTTCAATTTTTATTTTAAGACAAAATATTTACAACTCTCTCAATTCAGATTATACAATATGCTTGTCACAGATAGGGACCATCTAACATGACAGCTTTATGTGTCACAATTCATGTCTCTGCCAGTGAAATGCTGACCACAGCAGTAATATGCCCGTTCACTTATCCCTCCCTTGTTCTTTATCACATTATGGGCTGTTTGCATCCACGCTTCCTATGACAGCTTGATGTTACTGCAGGCCACCCAATGCAATATACTTGGCAACTATAGCAGGATATGGGATCTTTCCCATGAAATTGTCAAGTAGCATTATACATCTCTTCATTTATATGCCTCATGAGCTTGGTGCCTCTGTGAAAAATTACAGCAGCTATTAATGTGTAATTTTAGTGCCTTGTGTCAATCAGAGAAATTCCATTGATAAATGAATGTTTTGTCTCTCAAGGGCCCTGTTTACACTTATTCCGTGGGAAATAATGAATTTAGTATTGTTGCGCAGCACTTGAACCCTGACTGACTTGATTAGCTGAGCGTTATAAGAACACTGAGACTATAAAAATAAATATCAAATATGTTATTCTGATGTTTTGCTTTTAAGCAAAGCTTTTCTGTGTGAGGTGAGAAACCTCTTAGAAATTTCAGAGCATAATGGGACACGCACACTGATAAATCACTTTTTCCATAAGCCTCTGAAAAGCTTCACTCAATTAAACAGATTCATAATGGGTCCTTTTTCCTGGCTGACAGGCAAAACAGGTCAGCTAGAAAGGATGAGAAATGGGCTGTTGTGTGCTTTCCTCAGGCCAACTGACCCTGAATTCCATTTGCATACTGTGCTGAAGAAAAGTGAATAGTCATGCCTCAATGCTGCCTTTTAAAATTATGGTATCCAGTTTATTTGATCAAACATTGTCCTTTTGTCTGTGATGTCATAAAATTGTTAGCTGAGTAGAAATTATGCACCCTTTTTTATATTGGAAAGAGGTATAATTTATGTCTAATATGTGCAATATTTAAAGTTTGGATAAACTTACATAAATGCTCTAGTGTAAGTTAAGCATTAGGTTAATGTTTATTTCACCATATTAAGTGTTTTAACTGTTAATTAAGCTCACAAAGCTTAAAGCCATTGAAATAAAATATAAAATATATCAAACCCTGTCCCCAGCAATAGAGATAGAGACCTGTTAGGTCCATTAGTGTTTATCCTTTGTTGCTTGTTTTGTAAAAAACAGCTCTCATTTTACAAAATAGTGTCCAGCCCAAAAGTTGGGCAATCAAGAAATGCATTTCTTTAATAGTTCTATTCAATTGTTTGCTCTTTTGGCCGGTAGCAACTCCTAAAGTTATTTTTGCTTTTGTTATCTCGCGCCCAGTTCTCTCCCCGAGGCATGTTTACGACNGAGACCTGTTAGGTCCATTAGTGTTTATCCTTTGTTGCTTGTTTTGTAAAAAACAGCTCTCATCTTACAAAATAGTGTCCAGCCCAAAAGTTGTGCAATCAAGAAATGCATTTCTTTAATAGTTCTATTCAATTGTTTGCTCTTTTGGCCGGTAGCAACTCCTAAAGTTATTTTTGCTTTTGTTATCTCGCGCCCAGTTCTCTCCCCGAGGCATGTTTACGAGAATATTTGGAAAACTTTGTACAATGCAAAGATATGTCTGCATCGGTAATGGTATTGATAACAATTTTTAATAGTTAAACAAGATAGATACAGACAAACCTGTATTTAAAAGTTGATGACAGTGTGATGAGCAAGCTTACTAAAATAGTAATAATGTAATTGCCCGCCTCCTTGACTGAAAAAAATTATTACAAGATAAGGATGATCACAGAGGTGGCAGTCCGTGCAGTATTACGCACACGTCCTGATTATACCAAGCTTCATACCCACCCCCTGGCCACGATCAACCGCAGAGCCTCCAGGTTGCCGTGATAAGCAGCCCATAACGTCGGTGTCATGCCATCCTCATCCGATGCGTTGAGATCCTTCCGAGTAGCCTCCTTCAGTAGGTCCAGGTAGCCATCCCGGGCCGCTTTGTGGTACCTGTCATTCATGGTGCAAAATTAATCCACCCTGCTCAACTCCATATCGTTTCATCAACACCAGCATTATTATGCTCATGCGGCGGCGGTGTGGTGGGAGTAGACCTGCCGCAGACCACCGTTCTCTTGGTCAATAAGATGGAAAGACAGGCAGAGCGCGTCTCTGGTATCCAGGGACGCTACGATGCGCGTCGCCCGGTTAATAGTGCTGCCGGTGGCCGATGTGAAAAAGACACAAAGACTGGAGAACATGTTGAAGTCTTGCCTGTGACTGTCTTAAACCCTTAATCTAGCACAGAGGCAAAGCTCAGCTTTCATTTGATGATATCTCAATGACATTACTATTGTTTTTTATTATTAGTTATTTGCATATTGCATAAGGTGCATTTAGGTGTCTGAAACTGTCAGTAGGCTAATTACTTTTGAAGATATCCTTTGGTATGCTCTTAGAGTTACTTTCCTTTATAACTACAGGCAAGACCTTTGCTACTGATGGTTAAGTGGTGTGACTTTTGGGTCAACCAAGGTATTTAGATTATTCGGTCAATGACCCGGGAGGATGTTTACAATTTCATATTAGATCTGAAAGAAATCCAACATTCTTTCAAACTAATCAGTTAAACAACTTTAAAACACAAGAGTCCACTGGACTGAAGATGAGCAGCACCTGTTCAGCAAATTAGTAGCTACATTTGACGAAGTAAAATTATCACCATTAATAAACAAGGATGTGTCATCAGGGAAGAGTGCTTTGTGTCATCCTGGCACTTGTCTTTCCGCGTTCATTTTGATAAACCATTGTTCTGACTTTCCATTACCAGAAAAGAGTGCAGACAAGGAAGAATAGAATACCAGGCAGCCTTGTGTTGTAATAAAGAAGCCCTACAGTCAACTCCATGCTGAGGGATGGAGTAGCACCAAGGCTATTATAGTTCACTAAAACTGAGACTAAAATTAAATTTGTCAGTGAATATATAATTTAATTAACTGAAATAAAAAGAAAAATGATCGTTAAAAAACTAAGCTTAACTGAACTGCAGATATCACCTTTGTTGTTGTTTCGTTTTCTCCCTTTTTTTAGTTTACTATTCACTTTGATTACTTCTAATACCTGAAAAACTAAGACTGAAGCTAAATAAAACTTAACTAAAACAAGTAGGCCTAAAACAAGTTGACTCGAAATAAAACACACCTAATACTATGCTACTTAATCACTTGTTAAACTTACTAAAACTAAATTGAAATTTAAAAAAAAGCAAACTGAAAAACTAAATAAAATTAAAACAAATAAAAATTTAAAAACTATAATAACGAAACACAGATGAAAAAATAGACTTAGCTGCACCACTGGTTCAGAGACTGCAAGTTCTCAGATATGACTCATTGAAACTTCTATAACAACAGGCAGGTTGTGTTCAGACTTTTTATGCTTTATACCTTGGACAATTCTTAAAGACAAAATATATAACACCTCTGTGTTGAGGTACAAATAGCATTAAAAGACTGCAACTATTCCCTTCAAGCACTGATTCACAAAGATAAGCAAGTTAGGTAGTATGCTATTTAGAGAAACTGCCTATTTAGAGAATTTAGATCACATCCAGACTGTCAGGACAGCTGTGTGTGTGGTCAGTGGAAGGAAAAAAGGTGAACGAAAACAACACAAGCAATAAAACCTGTAAAGTATTTATAAATTATAAAGAAATGATGAATTTCTCCTCTTCATCTTAAATTTCTACTTTGTGTTCCATTAAAAATTGCATAACAAATGATTGTTGTTGGTAATGTATTGTATAATATCAAAAAAATGCTGTTTACCAGAAAAAGGAACCGGTTTCTTGTATTTTGGAATTCATGAGATTAGGATTTTCCTGGAAGCATCTTTTGAACTTTACATGAATATTTTGTGCAAAACATACAGTGTTTGGTAATAATATGGTATTGTTCATAACAGCTTCATTGACATTTATGACTCTTTGTACAGTAAACCACTGTGGTTTTGGAGGCATATAAAAGCCATGACAGCTCACACTGTTTCTCAGGATCACACCAAACATCAGGTAGGGTTACAGTTATCCTTAAAGCTTCTCTTGTATTCAGTAAGTCACTGATTTATTGAAATGTTGCATGATCTTAGTTTTGATATTCAGTAAGAGTTATATTTACATTAATATACAGTTTTTTTCCCACTTTGATGTTGATTCATGTAAGCTTTTTTTGTGGGTTATCACTCAATACAGCTCTGTCAGAACCAGAGTTAAAAGAGGGAGAATTCAAATATTGTTTGTTGATTTGAAACTGCTCTTACTGAAAAGGTGAGAATTATGCTGATTTCATAGTCATGGACAGGTTTCTCTTGGGTGGAGTTTTGTGTTTAGAGGAAGTCACTGAGTAGGTGTAGCTGTTAAACCTGTAATGTCTCTAATACAGCAGAGCTAGAGCAGTTAACAACTGATTTCTCAACAGTTCAGGTGTTGCACAGATAGGAATCATGTGTTTGGACTATCCGTGTAATTGTATGCCCGATGGCACTCCTTGTGAATCATGCAGGATGACAGCCAAAGACAGGGAGACGGAGGAGGCCCATCTATCCAATAATATCAATGCAGAGGGCCAAGCCAGGAGCACAAATGAGTCCGAGATGAACATCTCCAGTGGAGGTGCAAAGGAGTGGGGCAGAAACTGGGGATGGATGCTGTCTGGGATCATTTGTTTAAACATCTTGATGCTGGGCTGTGCTTTGGTCAGTGGCAGTGCTTACAACAATGTCGACATCAGCTCTTCTGACCTGCAGATTTTCCTAATCATCCTCCTCCTCCTCACCTCCATCTGGATGATTTATTATGCCATCTATACGACTAAGAATGAAAACGCTGTTCTGTACAAAGATGGTCATGCTGGACCTGTCTGGCTCAAGGGTAAGTAAATGTTCCTAATTGATTTTTCATTCACAGAGCAGTTATTGAAAACTTACATGTTATACCCTTTATTCCATCAGGAGGACTTGTGATATTTGGATTCCTCGGTATTCTCATGGACATTTTCAAGATAGCCAGCTATGTTGGCTACCTCCACTGTGATTCTGCTGTTAAGGTTGCTTTCCCTGTCGTCCAGCTTGTTTTTATACTAGTACAGGTAAAAACCGTCAAAACGTGCTTCAATGACACATTGTGTTAAAGTGGAGACTTTAATGGTTCCAAAATATTATATACTTTCAATAATATTAATTATTGTAAAATATATTTGCAGACATACTTCATGGGGATGCATGCCAAGGACTGTGCACAGCTACAAAAGAACATTACACGGTATATGATTCATAAAAATGTTTTTTCCTTTTCACAATTCATAATTCACTGTCTGAAGAGTGAGAATAACTGTATCTTTATACTGATACTGTTGTTGCCATGTTTCATAAAAGCACACCATTCTCTTTATTAACAGGAAGGGACTGAGGGCAATTGAGGATAACTGTTATTATTATTATTATGTTGTTGTTGTTGTTGGGGAAACACTGTAAATACATAAATCAATGAACAGCAAGAATTTCACTACTTGGTACATACTTAATGTAAATATAAAATCAACACCTGATGTTTTTGTTATTTTCCCCTTTGCTTTCCTATTTAGCTGCGGGCTGATGCTCACCCTCTCCACAAATCTAGTTTTGTGGATGACTGCAGTCACCGAGGAGTCCCTTCATCAAACCATTGTTCCAGACTATCCAAGCAACACAACTAAATTGTCTGGACGAAACCTGTACATTCAAAAAGGTAAGTAAATTAATAGATCTTATTTTTTTCTCCCACAGAACATTTATTCTCACAGCCTGTAGATATTCTACATATTTATACTGACATACATAAACATATAACATTCCCCTAACTCATGTATCTGCACACACATTCAGTGATGGAAAGCATGTTAGCAAGGCAGCTTTTTTCAGTGCTGCTATGGCAGAAGGGACAAAACTTCTGCCAAAGCAGGCTCTTCTCCATTTTATGGTCCCATAAGCCTCAGGGCTGCAGTGTAAAGTGTGCATTGAGGAGGTAGTCAATTTCAGATAAAACAAGACAAGTACTACCACAACTTAATGTTTTTCTCTCTGCATCCTGTCATGTCTTACAGCAAGTTATGGCAACGATAAGTGCAAGTGCAGCCACACTTCATGCGGCATGTTCAAGGAAGCCTACTACTACTTGTACCCCTTCAATATTGAGTACAGTCTTTTTGCCTCTGCTATGGCCTATGTCATGTGGAAAAATGTGGGTCGAGTATCAGACGAGCACCACCACCACAATATCAAATTCCATCTCAAAGATGTATTTCTTGGTCCTGTGACGGGGGTTCTCTTGGTGATCGCAGGTCTGGCAACCTTCATCGTGTATGAGATGGAAATGAAGAAGCACAACAGCAATGGCAAGAAAGACATATTTGTGATGATGCACTTTGTCATGAATATAGTCATAGTAACCCTGATGTCTCTGACCACTGTGATTGGCTGCATCATTTACAAGGTGGACCACAGAGAACACGTATCAGAGAAAAACCCCACTCGCAGTCTGGATGTAGGGCTGCTCGTGGGTACCTCATTGGGTCAGTTCATTATCAGTTATTTCACTATTGTAGCTATGGTGGGAAGTGGAGCCAAGAGCTACCTGGACGGGCTGAACCTGGCGTGGGCTATCCTGATGATAATCCAGCTCGGCCTGCAGAACTTTTTCATAGTCGAAGGCCTTCATCGGGAGCCCTTCCACGAGGTTCATCCAGTCTCATCATCCAGTGTGGTTGCAAATCCATATGTGTTGCAGCCAAGCAAAGAACTGGGCGGCCTTGATGAAAAAGATATGGATAACAAGTCAAGTCCAGAACTTCCAGAGCGCAACCCACATGGACACAATACTGAGCACAGACCCAAACTGTCATGGAAGAGATGGGTATTGAAGGAAGTCTGTGCATTTTTGCTGCTGGCCAATGTCATAGTGAGTACAAGTCTCTCTTGCTTACTCCAATTTTCTACCTTTAATGTCACCAAATAATAACAAATCTCTTCTCCTCATTCTTTCTATAACAGTTGTGGATCATGCCAGCGTTCGGTGCTCGTCCCCAGTTTGACCACACCACTGAAACTAAATTCTACAAGTTCAACATGTGGGCTGCTGTTGTGAATATCGGACTTCCTTTTGGCATCTTTTACCGTATGCATTCAGTTGCCAGTCTGTTTGAGGTCTACCTCACCACATAACACTGAAGGAGGGACTAAATGTGTACAGCCAATTGTAGTGACACTATGAAACTGTTTTGTATAAATTGTAGTTTTCTTGGGTGATTTCTTTGTTACATATGTATTAGCAGACAACGTTGCATTGATGTCTCTCAGTATGCTATAACCTGTATAGTTGACCATGTAAATGTATCCATAATGTTATTTTCAGAGGTAAAAAAGAAAAAAGATAAAGTCAAGGTAGTCTTGTACCACTGCTTTTATGTCTCGTCCTCAAATAAAGATGAGTAATTTCATAAATTGGATGGAAGAGAACAATTAGTTGTGTTGTTGTTATTATTATTATCCCTGCTACTTCTGCTAATGTTGAAGTAGTTAACCTAATAAAAAAATGTTATAAAAAAACAATGGTGATAATCTGAGAGACTAGTCTGTAAGCATATTCTTTAAAAAAATTGAAACATGATGATCAGTTGTTAAATAGAATCATGATATAAATGGTTGTTTAGGTCCATTTATAGCAAAAACAACATTTTCATGAGTAGAGTTTGACCAATACACAGATATATTATTATCAGTGAATATGTTGTACAATATTTTTTTTTATTCATAGTCAATTATTTTTTGAATTCTCAGTGGTGTTTACTGTCATTTGATACAATAAGGTTTATTGTTAACTGTAATATATCAATATCCATTATATATATTTGTGTTCATTATTGATCAATTGCTCATATTGACATAAGCCCCTAAAATCCAGTATTGTTTGGGCTCTATTCAGAGGTTTTGCTTTTCTTATTATATCAAATTAGCCTAAATAAAAAATGTAACTAAATAAAACTAAACTATAACAGGCATTGTTTCCACTATTTCGTGATAGGGAAAATGTTGATAATCAGCCATATAAACTTAACTTACTTTTTAATGCACGTCTAAGGCAGAGAAAACTTTAAAAGTCCGAACAAACATGAATAATCACAAGAGAATAAAAAATAGCTATAACTGATATGGGAAGGGTAATGGAGCTGATCTACAGGCAAATTTAAAGGCA